>JAOWCC010000936.1:15612665-15884084 GCA_030867875.1 Actinernus sp. WN-2022 | reverse complement strand
AGGCATTTGATGGTAATTTACCTTTTTTACCCAAGGGGTCGGGGATTTTACTCGATTTGCTTCACGTACATGTACTTTCAATGTTCGTGGAGGGGTGGGGATTTCACTGGAGCCCAGTTCATCTGGCCGTTACGTACATGCCGTTGTGGCGATCGTCAGCTGAGATTTTAGCTATTGTTTGTTTTACGTTTGTATACAAAAAGTCACATACCATTGGGAAATACAGTATTTTTTCTTCAGCAACTGGACCATCAAAGTTCCAGCATGGCTTGCTTAAAAATATCAACTGTACTGTTTGAGCCAGAAACCAGATGAAGTATATTAAAGTGCAGTGATAATCCAGGATGCAAAATAGAGTGGTTCCGGCCAATATCAGTGTGTTGGCCTTACAGGAGGGAGAGCAGCCTCAAGGAAAGTCGTTCTGCCCCACCTGCAAGCAAACTAGTTGAACATTGTTTCAAATGTCCAGGCTACATGTACATCCACACCAGTATTTTGTGTTATGTTTCATTAAACACGAGAACTTTCAACGATCAGACCTCAGATAGCTTATTCATGTTAGTTTTAGTGCTATAAAAATACATAAGACAAGAAAGAAAATCGTTCTAGAAGTGTGGATTTGGTCCCATTTGATTGTATAAAAGTTTTTCAAATCAAATCCCACCTAGTTCCCGGGGGGGATTTAATTGACAAGTGCATTAGGCGAGAGCGAAATATTTGATGGGTTATAAGAAGGCAACAGCAGCATCTCATTTATTTTGAGACCTTTAGGGGTGTTCCCAAGGTACCCTCGCGTCAGACTGTTCTCTACTACCGATACTAATTATCAATCTGTTTTTAAACCAGGCTGTTAGTATCCTCAAGAAGACACATGGTCAGGTGTCTCTGGTAATCGCCAGAAGGCACGCGAGCACACCACCCCCACCTCCACCCCTGTACAGGAGGTCAATATAGAACCAGTTCACATGTCACCCAGGGAATTACCAGGTATGATGGGAATGAATGGGTCCAATACTAATGGTTGCTTCTCTGGAATAGCCGCCATCTTGGTTCTGACCGAGAAGACCCTGGGGATGAGGTTGTCCTAAAATGAGAAACTTTCTCATGATGAAAGACAAAAATAACTACTCAGATTAGCAGAGTATGATTTACACGTATACTGGAGAATATTTGAGACGATTTTGATGAAGGTGGCAAAGATTCGAGTTGATAAAAATACTGCTTGTAAGAGAAATTTGAGCAACTTGAAGTCGGTTCACTGTTACCGAAATCAATTTTCTAGAATAAGCTTTTGTAATCCACTTTAATCTTTGCCATCCTCTATCGAAAAGAATTGAAAAGCATATCAGGACATTCACATGGTATTTCTCTTCTATCTCAGGATGTGATTTTTGTAGTTTTGTTTTAAAGAGACGTGAAGGTTCAATTCGATAGACAGTGTCCCTTTAACGACATATTGGACCTGTGACCTTGATCAAATAAGATGTCTAAAGTGGGTTATGTGCTCTGCGGTAACCTAGTCATGAATAACAAACAATACATGTAAATGTAGCTATTTTGATACGTCTTGATTCGCTAAAGGAGAGCTGTTATCAAAAATCAGCTTTAGCCCAACGAATCAGTCTAAATATGAAAAGCCTTAGATTCTTTTATTGTGTTGCGCTCCGGAGAGAAGAAAATCTGGAAACCTTCCTCACAACCTCCGCTATGTACACACGGCTCAAGTCTTGTAATTTGTGACGTCAGGTACGGGGAAGAAATTAGCGTTGTCATGTTTTAGGGTGGGAGGCAACTGAATAACGTGTGGTATGCCGTGCTTGGTTTTGAGTACGAAGTGTTTGGTTTGGCAATGCTTCATATAAACATATTACGTTTATCTGTGTGTTTGAGTGTGTGCGTGGTGCTTTCAGATTCGTCATATGCCGCTGTTTATATGAAGACCTCGGAGCCCGTGATTCATAGCGTGGAATGTTTACATGACACCAGGCCTTCGCGGTTTCGTGCACATTCACCGCAGTGCACACGGCGGCAAATCGTCATGCGCATGCGCTTGTGATGAGCCTAGCGTGCGCGTCCCTCCAGTTTCCCGCCGAAACTAAAACGAAAACAAAGGCAAGCACCGCTTTCCTAATTTAGGTACGGATGTGAACTGTTTTGCGAAAAACAAAAAAAATACTTAAAAGCTAAGCCTAAAACTTCAACAGGATGGAGTTTTCTTCATTTGTAATACCTCGTGACTTTACTAAGTTATAAAATTATTTCCTAAAAACTTTTAGACCTCGGAAACTTGATTTTGAAACTAGAGCCTTCGTTCTTTCGCGGCCAGCGGAGCACAACGTTTTGCCACGGTACACACAGCGGTCAAACGTCTGCGCATGCGTTAAAAGTCTTGCAACAACAACGTATTCCAAATCAAATTCAAAGCGAGCCGGCGGCCGTCACTGTTCACAAACCCGCTTTCAAACCTTGAGAACTTCTTTGGTAAATTACGAAAATTTTGGGTAAACTCACAGTTTGAAGTTTGTTCAATTTCTCGTCGACTGTGAAAATAAAAAGCTTAACTTTCACGTTTTTCTTAACGTTTGGGGGTAGAAGTTCACTGTAATAGGTTTTAAGGTAAATTTGCGCGGGAAATTCGCGCGGCCGCCCACCGTAATACGCACGCGCAGACGTTTGACCGCTGTGTGGCCACGGTATGACCGCAGCGCACAAAGCAGCTCCTCTTAAGCTAAACGAACGCGTACCTGAAAGAACTTAGATACCTGGAATACCCGTGTTTTGAGGTTCCGTAGCTTTCCTTGCGTGCAAAAAAAAGAACATTAGGCCTTCAATATGACATTTTCTTCACAGCTCCACCAGCCCCCGCACCTGCACCTGTGAACATTACCAGTTACCCGGCACCAGATCCCATGAGGTCACCTATAATACCCGGACAAGAGTGCCTGATAGAGATCCCCAAAGGTTCAACGGGCCTGGGGTTGAGTATTGTTGGTGGCGCAGACACATTGTTGGTGAGGTTTTATCATATTAACATATCAAATTGTATTTATGTATTAAGTAGTTCTACATTACAAAGAGCGGTTTTCGTTTGAATGTCGAAAGGTAATTAGGTGGTTGCTATCGAATATGAGTGCTTAGATATCCACGATTGCTATTTCGAATTACTTCAGTTCCTTAAGTTCGTGATTTGTTCGTTGCGTTTTAACTTGCTTCCGTTTTGGTTTACTACACTCTAAAATCTCTCTATACAACAACAACTATAATTTCTCACTATAAACTAGTAGACGTTCAACAAATACCGTAAATCCTCTATTTAGCCCCCCCCCCCCCCCCCCTCTCTCTTTTAAGCCCCCTTCTAATAATCCCCCCTTTTTGAAGACGAAATCAATTAAGCCCCCCCTCTCTTTTAAGCCCAGCCCCCCCCCCCCCCCCCCCCCAACTACCGCAGTAGTTGCCTCACTCCATTCTTGAATGTAATTAAACCTTATGAAGGTACCATACTATTTAAACAATATTTTATTCTTGGACTTTCGCTCCTTGACGGTTAATGTCATATGTTTTAGTTTTCCCGCCTTGTGTCCCAGTTCCTTGTGGAGAATAAAAGGGAATTTTACACTGGTCTCTACTGAACATTGGCTCTTCCATTGACATAAGCCCCCCCCCCCCCCTCTCTAATAAGCCCCCCCTCTATTACGCCCCCCTCTATTAAGCCCCCCCCCCCCCCCCCCCCCCCCCCGATGCTCGGAAAAGAATAAGACCCCCGGGGGCTTAATAGAGGATTTACGGTAGGCCTTTTCAGGAAACAGTCGTGTACTGATAAATCACTTCAATAACCAATTTATTGAGCTCATGATCCCATGGGAAAGGCATTACTAGATGGCAAACAAACTTCGAAATGCTGTTTTAGAAAGATCGGCATTCGATTGGAGGTGGAAACAGCATTTACGGACAGGTCTACCGATCTTGTACAAGTGCTTTTAAATAAATGAAGTCAGTTTTTTTGCCATCCAGTACATCCACGTGATTGCATTCCTTCAAAGGTCCCATTGTTAGACATGTACAAAGAGATTATATGCCGTCGTTGGTCTATTACAGGGTGCTATTGTTATACACGAGGTTTACGAAGACGGCGCAGCCGCTAAAGACGCCAGGCTGTGGGCAGGTGACCAGATACTCGAGGTAAGAACTGACATCGGGTGTTCCGCATTTATGTTATTTGGTCCATCGAAATGCAGGGCCATTACAGGAGACGTGCTTTTAACAGGCCCTTTTTAATAGCTTTTGCTCTAACCCCTGTGATTACTAATTGAGCTGTCAGGGTCGGGACCCTGTATGACAAAAAATAATTCCCGTGTCTTATGTTTGAGGCAGTCGAGATGATTACTTACTCCTTCGTAGACTCTGGCTGCCTGTTTTATACGTGAGTCATCCAAAGGGCAAGTCTGTCAAATTATTGCATTGAACATACCTTGCCTTCTTAGGATCAAGCACGGTTTCTGGAAAACTACCCACCCACCCCTCCCTTGGATATACATGTGTAATTAATGATTAAGCATTAAATTTAGGGTGAAACAGGGGGGTGAGGGTGGGGATTTCCCAGAAACAGTGATTGGTTCGCCTTTCCTTACCAGACTGTAATCACTCGAAGTACTCTACGTTACATACATACATAAAATTTATTTAACTTCGAATTTACAGAGTAGCATTAAGATGCTAATATCTCCGAAGTTATACATGTGTAATTAGTGAGTAGTGCTGTTTGAGTAGTACAGCAGTGAAGAGAAATACAGCTGAACGTTCGATGCTAAATTCATAAACACAAGTGGCTGATTCTTAGCCTAAATTTAGATGCCGTACATCTGTTCTTGGTGTGGATGTGACGTCATTAGAAATATAAACTATAAGTCCTAAAAACTGTTCGTTTTATATATTTTAGAGATCGATAATAAAAGTCAAAACAAAGTTTCACGTCGATAGGGTGTTTTGTACCGGAGTTAAAAAAAAGTAGAATTTTATGACAGAACGGCTTAGCGTGTTTCCCGAAGGGTATGAAAATCCCTCTATTTGTGCCAATTTAACATTCGAGGCTTGTAAAACCCTCTGCATTGATAACTAAACAGATAGAAAGCGAAAGCTAATAATAATAGTGGCACAAATCTTCTAAACTCTCGAGACCGCCATGTTTCATCAATGCAAACAACGTTTGCGATATAGGGTCGTGACGATGTAATTTGTTTTGAACACCTCTATAATATGCAGAGTGCCGGCAACGCCTGGTCATCACTTAATTTATCTAAAAGAGTAGATGTTTTACTGAACGGTTTAACAATTTTGAATTTCAAAGCTAATGCTGTTATCTTTATTGCCGTAAGGACTTTCATATGCCAATCTGGACGTTTTAATTAAGAGATGTAATTTGTTATCTTAGTTCCTATTTATTTCTATTTCCTTTCTCGTTGTGTTTGTTTTGTGCTTCTTCGTGGTCAACATTGTATAAATTAATTCACGTGAGCCCCCACGATGAGCTTAGAGCTCTTGGGGCAAACGTAAAGCCCAAATATTGTTTAAATAAAAAAATATAAAAATTGATAGACTGAAGGCAATTTACATTTACTGTAACACGAACCAATTGGTCTGATCGGCCAGTTCTCAAATGGAACTGATGCGCCAGTTATAAGAACTGGTTCGGGACAGACCGGTCCTACTCAGGGAAGAGAACCTGCGAGTTCTATACCCCGCATTGTATACATTTATGGACCTTAGTAAGAAACCAGGACGGCATAGAACAATATGACATAATTAGAAAATACATTGGCTGCACGTGAAAATTCCTGCAGTCGCAAAAAAATTCTTTTTTTTATTTGCGCTTTGCCACACATAGAATACATACATTAACGAGATATATATATATATATATATGTAAAGAATTGAAGTTCGAGAATACATGATACAATTGATATAGTGGCGAGGAGGCCTCAGGAAACCATCAGGCTTGTAGCGAGGAGGCCTCCTCGAGATAGTATAAAAAATTAAAGAAAAGGACAGCGTAGGCGCATCATGACCGATTCAGTATGTAAGAACAGAAAAAAAAAAAAAAAAAACTATCTTTGTAGAAAATTGAACAGTCCTTTTTTGAAGCAAGTTAGAGTAGTGGAATTTGTGACAGAAGAGGGCAGCGAGTTCCACACTTTTGGGCCTTGGTATAAAATAGTAAATTGCTTAATATTGGTACGGCGACTGAACAACGGCGACTGCACAACATAACACGAAAACGCCGAGTTTTACGTTGAAAAAAGAGCGGACCTTTCCTTTTGTACACCAAGAACTAGTCCACCCAGTATAAATCGACAGGATAAATTAAAAGTGCCCCAACACATCGTTTAAAAAATCGACCCCAAGAGTATCTAACATTGGCTTCCCGTTTTAAAATCTCTTAATTTCCCGAGGCTTGGCGTTATGCTATCTGGTTTTTTTTTCTACACATTAACCTTCAAGGAATAGCTCTATGATTACCAATCAGTACATTAACATTTAACGGTTATTGTGGTTATCAGGTGAATAGTATCGATCTGCGAGAGGCCACTCATGACATGGCTATAAATACATTGCGTCAGACGCCTGCTATAGTGAGACTCAAGGTGCTCAGGGACGAGTCGCAGTTCAAAGACGAAGGTAAGTTGTTGTGGTTGTTTTGGTCACCTTGGCTCTCAAACGTTCCTTGTGAATGCCTGAATCTGTTTATCACAGATTTGCTGTCCAAGAAACGGCATTGAATTTCCTGCGCGTCGCACCTTTTGTCACAGAACAAAATTGGTCATATGCCCAATTTATACTGGGACGAATTATCCTGCTGAGACAAATAAATCATCTGAGACAAATAAATGGTCTGAGACGGATAATTCGTGTCATTATAAATTAGTTTTTTAGATGAATTAATTTAAAAATAATTATTTACAATGCTTTCATCAATCTTGAGTTATATAAATTAATTAGTAATTCTGGGACATAATCCGTCTGATCTTGATTCGTCTGGCATCACGTCTTGAATTTATACGTGAAGCGGATTGACTGGTCGATCCGATCGAAAACTCGAGCCGACTGAGATTTTCGAATCAACCCTGTAGTTGTTCTTAATCGACCATGTTCTTCTTTATGGTATTTACATGAAGCGGATTGAAATGTCGTCAATCCGATCGACTTCAAATCTCAAGTCAATCCTAAAGTCGAGCCACTTGACTTGAGTTTGCGGTGAGATCAACTTGAAAATATTTGACCAGCTTCATGTACACACGTCAAGCGGATTGAGTTTTCGATCGGATCGACCGCTCAATCCGCTACATGTAAACATGGACTCAGCATAAACTCGGCCTTTATTACATGGTTGTTGGTTGCTAACAGCTTGTGTTTACCCACAGATGCGCTGGAATACCTGACGATAGACTTACTTAAGGTGCCCGGCCAGGGACTGGGTCTTAGCATAGTTGGCAGGAGGTACGAACACTTCAATATAACATAATTATTAAGATAACGAACACGTTACACTTGTTATGTGATAAACGTGTGTTACACTCAAAACAAGTCAAGCGTTCCTCCCTAGAACCAGAATGAAGTTCATTAATGGCACTTTGATTTCATTCTACGTTTCAAAAGTTCACTGTTGAAAACAAACTTGCAAAATTCAAAACGAGCCTCGGTTCAAAACTCGAATTCTGCTTACATTAATGAACAAAGCTCTGAAGCTGTATTTCGCTTGTATAAAATGCTGGGCTTCTGAAGATTCTATATTTCCGTACATTCCAAAACATAGTTTGTCATAATACGGACTTCGTTTGGCGAAAGCTACTTTAGATAGACAATACCCTTATCTTAAACACGATGTAAACCTTAAAGGTACAAATAAAGTGTGTTGTTGTTGTTGTTGTTGTTCACGTTGGCACCACGCACTGCGACCTTCAAATCACGTGATATTTGCTTGTGTTACAACCTTGGTTGTAAAATGCAATGATCTCTTCTCTCGAATGTGCAGAAATTCCAGCTTCGTATCTTTTTATTATACAAAGTCGGGACATGTGCCTCTTATTGTAACTCTGCCATATAATATTAGACTGCGAACAGTCCCTCCTTTTCCCTCCATTGATAGTAATTTGCGAGCGGAGCGAGCGAAGAGAAAATATGACAGGCGTTCGAGCAGAGCGAGAGGAAGAATGGGGATGAGAAAGAGGAGAAGAAAAGGAGGGACTGCAGACATCACACAGAGGAAATAATTACGTGTTGCTGGAACAACGCAAAATTCCCATTGGCTAACGAGTTTGCAGCGTGTCAACACCTATCAATCACAAACTAGCAGGAGTGGAACTTGAGAGTATCAATCAACATGGCGAGCTCGGTGGCCGTCGAAGCGTGTTTGAAAAGATCAAACTCATGGCGCCACAAGTTGAATACTTTGTAAACTACTTACTGGAGGGCGACGGCGAGCGACGAAGTAAAAAAACAACGTATCTCATAAACGGCTTGGAGAAAGTCTGAGTTTTGAAACATATGGTTGTTTACTACCTATTAACTTCAACTTGTGTTTAATTTCGGCCTCGTCAAATTCTTCGTCTTCCATGATTAACTTCTATAACCCTGTGTTTTCCAGTCGTTATTACAATTCCAAATGAGCTCATTTGATTATCCCACTTAGTCATACTATGCCTTCATTGATTTTATGAAATCTCAAAATTAACACAAGCACCTTTTACCGGTTAATTCTGAAGATAGATGTTTCATTCATAATTATTGGTAAATTCTAAGCGGTCTGTATTCATGTTTGTTTCACGCTGTTTCCTGTTCACGGCATGAAACACCACTGTGTCTAGCTTTGGTGTAGGTCACAAGTAACTCGCAATCGCAATCGAAACCAAAACACACTGTAATTTTAAATTGTAACCGGGCTTAATTCATAATGTATCGACTTTGTAGATGGCCGTATATTTGTCATTTTTAGATACATATCATGCATGTTATACGCCATACTATACTCCAGGCGAGTAAATTCTCGCACTTTTCCTTACGGCCGAAACTTGTGGTGACGAAAACATACATTGAGTTGACTTCGATTTGTAGGGCACATTTGTTTTTGCCAAGCCAGCATCTAGATGCGATTTTAGATCTGCTGCTCTCCTAGTCTTTGTTGCGCACTTTGCACAAACACGGGAGGATGAACCAATCGTTTTCTCGAGCTGAGAATAACCCAGGTTCTGCAAAATTTCTGCAAGTGAAAGCTTCAACACGCCAGCTTTGCCAGGAATTGAAAATAGATTTTCCGTGGAGACGCGGTTTTCCCAAAAATTACCGTAATAGTTTTTAAAAGAGCAACTGCAAATACGGCAGAAATCGTTATACGAAGATTGGTTGGTTTTCTGCCTCTTTACCGGAGTCGTCAATAACATTGGGCTTTCCTGAGTTTGCATTTGGCGGTATATTTTGGGACTCAAGTGGAGCAATGTCGTGTTTACATCGGATTTCACGGAAAGGGGCGGAGCTGAGAATGACGACTTGATGAAAAGGGGTGAGACAATGACAACTCGATGAAAGCACGTATCGGAAAATAAAAGGGGGCGGTAGTCATTTCCTCTGTGTGATGTCTGCAGTCCCTCCTTTTCTTCTCCTCTTTCTCGTCCCCATTCTTCCTCTCGCTCCGCTCGAACGCCTTCCTTTTCTCTTCGCTCGCTCCGCTCGCAAATTACTATCAATGGAGGGAAAAGGAGGGACTGTTCGCAGTCTATATAATATACATGTAAGGTAAAAGCGTTTTGTTCATTAATCCAATCAAAAATCGCGTTTTGAAGTAATGAACTTCATTTCTGGCTCTAGGGAGCAAAGTTTGACCTGTTTTGACTGTTAGCTGTTTAAATACAATCAAACTTAGTTTTTATGTAGCACAATAAAAAGAGGCTTAACACTCCTATCTTGAAATGAACTATGCAAATATATATATAACGATAATTCATTAATGTGTCTATTGTTGTTTCGGTGGAATTAGGTACGAGTAGTGTGACTGACGAAATCTAGGGCTAAACGTATTTGTTTAAATACCTGGAATTTCCCAAAACCAGTTGATCAATGGACCTACAACATGTTGATGTGCCAGTCTTAAACAAAATTCAACTTCATCAAAATCCGAAGTTAGGTCAGTTAAGACTATAGAGTGATTAAAGACCAGCAGTTGATGCTATTGATTGAATTCGTTTACCGCGGTAACCTTTCGTTGTTTCTTATTGTTCTCTTAGGAATGATACAGGAGTGTTTGTGTCAGATGTGGTAAGTAGGCAGAAGAGTGTTTGAGGAAGACCAGAACCATTGAATGGCTGGCGTTTTTTTATTCATGTGTTGAAATGGCTGTGTCGTAGACTATATCGCAATCCCGCTGTCGCAGTGCACTCTGGGATGGATATCTCATTGTTAAATCCAAGATGGCCGCCCAACAACAACAATGGAAAACTGAGATATCCATCCCAGAGTGCACTGCGACGGCGGGGTTGCGATATAGTCTATGGTGAGGGCCTTTGTATTCGTAATCCGAGTCGAATATAGTTATTTACAGTGATTGTCATATAAACTGACGAACCTCGCGCACATGTGGGGTGGTTAAGATCAAAGCAAGTCTTGATGAAAATATGACTAATAAACTGTGTATAGACGTAGTCTGCATATTATTTATATCAAGCATTGAGGCAGGGGACATTAACTACTGGTAGCCAATTAACAGCCACCAATCGAACATTGACTGCATACATGTACAACACCATGACATAGCCCCTTTAACTGTTTGTAGCCAATTAACAGCCACCAATCGAACATTGACTGCATACATGTACAACACCATGACATAGCCCCTTTAACTGTTTGTAGCCAATTAACAGCCACCAATCGAACATTGACTGCATACATGTACAACACCATGACATAGCCCCTTTAACTGTTTGTAGCCAATTAACAGCCACCAATCGAACATTGACTGCATACATATACAACACCATGACATAGCCCCTTTAACTGTTTGTAGCCAATTAACAGCCACCAATCGAACATTGACTCCATACATGTACAACACCATGACATAGCCCCTTTAACTGTTTGTAGCCAATTAACAGCCACCAATCGAACATTGACTCCATACATGTACAACACCATGACATAGCCCCTTTAACTGTTTGTAGCCAATTAACAGCCACCAATCGAACATTGACTCCATACATGTACAACACCATGACATAGCCCCTTTAACTGTTTGTAGCCAATTAACAGCCACCAATCGAACATTGACTCCATACATGTACAACACCATGACATAGCCCCTTTAACTGTTTGTAGCCAATTAACAGCCACCAATCGAACATTGACTCCATACATGTACAACACCATGACATAGCCCCTTTAACTGTTTGTAGCCAATTAACAGCCACCAATCGAACATTGACTCCATACATGTCCAACACCATGACATAGCCCCTTTAACTGTTTGTAGCCAATTAACAGCCACCAATCAAACATTGACTCCATACATGTACAACACCATAACATAGCCCCTTTAACTGTTTGTAGCCAATTAACAGCCACCAATCGAACATTGACTCCATACATGTACAACACCATGACATAGCCCCTTTAACTGTTTGTAGCCAATTAACAGCCACCAATTGAACATTGACTCCATACATGTACAACACCATGCCCCTTTAAACAGTGTCTGTAAAAGTTGTCTGTGTAAACCATCCATGATTGTTTTGGTTTTGCGTTTGCTTAGCTTTTCTATTGGCTGTGAGAAATGTTTGTAATTATCAGCCAAACAAGTTCTAAACTAAAACCAGACATTGATGTGGTCCGCATGCAATCTAGTTTAGTTTTAGAGCGGTTTTCAATTGAGTGTAGTGAAACCAAACGCAAATTACCCACAGCCAGCCAATCATAGGAGCGAGTAATCACAAGTAACCCATAAATGGCTTCTTTGTGAGCCAGTGACAAACCAAAGCAAAACCAAAACCAATTTGCGTTTGGTTTTACTTTGGATTCTGATTGGTTGGTTTACTTTCTCAGCCAATAGGAGAGCTTGGTAAACGCAAAACCAAAACACTTCCGACACTCAATTGAAATCCGCTCTAGTGAGAGTTATCCACGATTGCGTTTACTTTTCCTCTTGACTTTTGGGTCAATACCGCTGAAACTGCTATTCGTAGACGCAACTGTGATATCTCCTATTACTTCAGTTCATGATTGGCTCACTGTGTTTTTACTTGTTGCCGTGATTGACTCTATAATTACTTTGGTTTTGGTTTTACGACACTCAATAGAAAACCGCGCTATTGTGTTAAAGGAAGCCCTGGCCGTTGAAACAAATTGCCATTAAAGTCTTGGGCGATATGGTATAAATTGAAAATCTGTTGAAACATTTGAACAAATATATTTTAGTTTTTGAAAAAATTGGATACACTAGTGTCTGCCATCGTGGATGAGATTGTTTTGACGGCCCCAATTGTTACACGACAAGAGCTATTGCTTTCTGACAATAGGATCCGCTGTAAAACATATTGCATCCAAGATGGCGGTGCCCACGAAATTCAAAGCCCAAAATGGGGTATATGGTAGTGTTTCGTTCCATAGTCTCCCTGCATAATACTGTAAAACAGTAGAGAAAATGAGTATGCAGGGAGACTATATGGAACGAAACACTACCATGAAGTATATACCCAAAATGGCCTTTAGCTATACTTGTAGGCAATTTTTTCAAAAACCAAAAAAAAATAAAAATCAATTTAGGCCATCTTGCCGGGGTTCCCTTTAACTCGTATACTAAAGGTTTACCTGACGTCGTCACCAGGTCCAGGGGGGTGTAGCAGAGAGGGACGGTCGTCTAATCCCTGGTGATCAAATACTCTCAGTAAATGGAGAAGATCTTGCAACTGCTACACAGGATGTGGCGGCCAGTCTGCTGAAGGTTAGTTGCCCCACTCCTCCCCCCAAAGGTAGCCCGCTCAAACACGGTTTCTGGGAAACTATCCACCCACCTCTCCCTTGGGTATACATGTGTAATTAAGGATTAACCATTAAACTATCCACCCACCTCTCCCTTGGGTATACATGTGTAATTAAGGATTAACCATTAAATTTAGGGGGTAACGGGGGTAGGTGGCTGAGGATGTCCCAGAAACCGTGATTGCTCCAGAGCCCCACCCACCCCCTCCCCCCTGTATAACACCCCTGTTGAGTCTCCTCCAGAACAGAACAATAATTAAAGACTGAAGAATAATTGACACACTGAATACTTTTGTGTCAAGTATTTTCGTACAAATCACTGAGTGGTATACACATATCTTGTAGTTCAAAGCATTTAAAGTTGACCTGATGTTTTGAAACTACTCAGTACTGTATATTTATTAGTTGTTAATACATTTGGCAGTCGGCGAGCTTTCACCGTGTGCTATTTTACCTGATATTTTAGTAGAAACATAGTAGTATTCTATATGCACAATCAAAAAACGTTCCTGCTTTAAAGAGATCAAATCAAAGGTTATTTGATGTTTCAGATCCATGTTTTTACGTTTTTGCTTGTAAAACTTCCCTTCTTCAGTTCGACCACATGGTAAACAATCGCTCACAGAAAATAAGATTGAAAAGGTTTCGCTGTTAATTTTGCATTTATGTGCTCTATAGACAGAAGCGAATGCATTGTATGTAATGAAAAAGTCAAACTAAAGAGTTTTCTTGTACTTTCACACCAATGTTTATCTCACTCACTTTTTTTATTTTTTATTTATTTTGGACAATGGCTTCTGATTGGTCGAAATCCGGGAAATGCAGATATAACACGGATTGTCATTGGACATTCGCTACTCACTGATAGTGAGAAACTTAACCAATCAGATTGCTGGATTTGCAATAGAATACTGTGGTTTCTTCGAAAATTGATGTTAATAAAGGGGCTGTGACACGGTAATAGACTTTACATTCGCGTTACGGGCCGGAAGAGCTAGTTCCACCGATTTTAATATGAACTAACGAACCTCTCGGCCATGTGGGATGCTTAAAATCAAAGCAAATATGCAAAAATGACTAACAAAGAGTGTATATAAACAGTCTCCAGGGAAAATGTTGAAAACCCTTTCAATCAAGCATTGAGGGAGGGACGTTTAACTGTTTGGATCCAATTAACAGCAACCAACCGAGCGATTACTCGATACATGCGCAGTACCATGACATAGCCCCTTTAAAATAAATATAAGCCCGAGAACAAGAACTTCAAATTTCCAAGGGAAACTATCAGCCGATAATTCCGAGACAAACACACTCTATTTGTCGTTATTGTTAATCACAAAATTGTCTACCGCTCTCCGCGGGCATTATCGCCTGATTGCATCCGCGGACGACAACTATCTCGTCACGTGATCGCTTTTAGCCAATGAGTGCGCGCCAAAATTTTGTGATGAACTCTAACGGCTGATAGTTGACGAGGAACATAGCTCCGAGTCAACTCAGTATCAGCCATAGAAACTGGATTAAACTGAAACAAGAAGAGTTTGTGACTTTTTGACGACATGGCAGCCATTGTTTTGCTTTTGAAAACGGTTTTTTTCTACTCACTATCTATCACAGAATAGATAGTGAGTAGCTTAGCCAATCAGATTGCAGGATTCGTGATAGCACACAAGTTGGTTTGTACTAATTAACAATTAGACCCGCAGCCCGAACGGGCTACGAGTCAATAGCCCATGAGGCGCAGCCGAATGGCCTATTTAACTCGTAGCCCATGAGGGCGAGAGGTCTAATTGTTTTAGTATAAACTAACTAGTCGGACAGTAGAAAATAATAGAAAGCAATAAATTGAAGTTGAAAAATGTTATTATTTCGTGAAAATACGTGCGGTTTTTCTCAACCATGGGCTATCACAAATAGACCTATAGTAGCGTAGCCAATCAGAATGCAGGATTTGTAATAGTCCACTAGTTGGTTTATACTAATATCTGATAGAAATTTGGTTCACACATCAGCAAAGTTATCTAAAGCGTTGTAAATGCAGTTGCGTTAGGCATAATACGTCCAATTTTCCTTGCAACGTTTAGCGAACCATTGGCAAGGTAACCTTAAATGTCGCTCGTCTGAAGCCTGGTAACAGTTCACGGCCATCGTCAGTCAGTAGTTTGCCAAACCTGCAACTTGGAGCCGACTCGATGAGTAGCTTGGAGAACACGCTTCCACCACAGAACTATGGTAAGGTCTTGGGGAGGGCTTATGTGCGTGTGTGAACGCGTGATTGATTATTTTAGGTAGCATACAGTGCGACTACTGTAGACGGAGCCACTAAGACAGCGAGAAGAAATCGTATTGCAAAACGAAAATAAAGCATTCCAACATACAAATCCTATAGCATTCCAACATACAAATCCTATAGCATTCCAACATACAAATCCTATAGCATTCCAACATACAAATCCTATAGCATTCCAACATACAAATCCTATAGCATTCCAACATACAAATCCTATAGCATTCCAACATACAAATGCTATAGCATTCCAACATACAAATGCTATAGCATTCCAACATACAAATCCTATAGCATTCCAACATACAAATCCTATAGCATTCCAACATACAAATCCTATAGCATTCCAACATACAAATCCTATAGCAATGCATGCGATTTTCTTCATTCAAAAGACTTCGACTTCAAAACTTCCTTTTACCGGATCGCGAGCAAGTTGAAATGATATTGTCTTGTACTCGACACTGATTGGCTCAAATGAAGTTGCACTGCTTTGTTTCGGTCTGCAATGTGATTGTGGTTCTCATGCTCTAAGTGGCTCCTGTTAAAGTAGGCGGTCGCGCAGTAGGCTATCCGAAAAACACGTTCATAACACACCAACGTGATTGATGTATAGTCTCTCACATGTGTGTTAATCCTTGACTGAGGTGATTCTGGTTTCATTGTAGATGTAGTCAGAGATGGCACCGAATATTATTGTTAAAGTGCTCACACTTTCTCGCCTAAACCATTCAACTGCCTAACAAATCTACAATATGTCTCATCTCGACTGGGAATCGAGGTAGAGCACGAGGTAGAGACACGTGTGACCGATAGAAACCAAAACCCCAACTGCAGAAAGTTTGGATCGCATAGAGCGGGTTTCAGTTGAGTGTAGTAAAACCAACACCAAAGTAATTACAGAGCCAATCACAGGATAAAGTAAAAACACAATGAGCCAATCACGAACTGAAGTAATTCACGATTGGTTTTACTTGAACTAATCACGAGGCAAAGTAAACGTAATCGGCGATACTGTCGCAACAAAACCTGATTGTGTGGTTGCGTTTGGTTTTAGTTTAGAACTTGATTCGATAATTAGAAAACATTTCTCACAGCCAATAGAAAAGCTAAGCAAACGCAAAACCAAAGCAATCACTTGTTATTTTCGACACTCAATTGAAAACCGCTCTAAAGACAAAAGCTACCGTAATATATATTCATACATGAACTCCTACATCAACCATACCAATAGGAGAAGTCACTATCATGCAAAACCATTTATAAAAGTGACGTGATGGGGTCGTATGTGTTTGACGTAAAAATAAAATAATAATAATAAAAAAGCCGTCCCGCCCTGCTCTATTTTATACTTGTTGTTTTGCCGTTGTTAAAAAAGCTAAGTGTGATATCGGTTAGCTTTGAGTAGAAGGTGCTGCCTTTGTGATCGAACTGCAAATGGTTAGACCTTCACGTCTTCTCGGATAAGGACGATAAATCGTAGGCCCTCGGAGACCTCCATAGAGGGGATTTAAGCCTGTTGAGGTTCTCCGTCCACCTTCGAGTGGTAAAACAGAATAAATCAAAAATCAATAAATCATGATAAAACCTTATTGACTGAGTTAGGTCGGGCCGAATAGGGACATCTTTGGCTCTCTTTTCCCGTCCGGCCCTCCCACTCAGTCAATATGAAGTACCTAGTAACACACATTCATGCATTAAATCCCACATCAACGAAACCGCCAGGAGAAGTCACTTCACAAGTCGCGTAATTATGAAACGCACTGTAATGCGTGTAAACAAACAAACAAATAAACAAAGAGAACCTCGCATTGAAGTGCAAAAGGTAGCCTTTCCGTGTTCTTCTTGTCTTGCGCCAGTATGTATTTGATAGTTGTCTATCTGAAAACCTAGAACTTATTAGGCCAGCATGACAGTAAAAAGAGTTACTGTTCGTAATGTTTGTTGAGACGCTTCACGCTTCAAGTCACTTCACGGGTCGCGTAAATATGAAACGCACTGTAATGCTGTCCATAAACAAACAAACAAACAAAGAGAACCTCGCATTGAAGTGCAAAAGGTAGCCTTTCCGTGTTCTCATACAGACATCCTTCATCGTCCCTCTTGCGCCAGTTTTCTATCTGAAAACCTAGAACTTACTAGGCCAGCATGACAGTTAATAGAGTTACTGTTCGTAATGTTTGTTGAGACGCTATTTAAGTAATAGGTACAATATGAGTGGACGATCTGTGTCACCGGTACAGGAGTTTTACTGTGACATTTCACCCTTGGGTAGGGGTGGTTAGTAATCGGTTGTATCCCTCATACAGACACTAGCATAGCGTGTGTTGGACTGATACAACACTGATTAATAAAACATCAGTGTTGTATATCTGATACAACACTGATTAATAAAACATCAGTGTTGTATATCTGATACAACGCTGATTAAAAAACGTCACTGTTGTATATCTGATACAACACTGATTAATAAAACGTCACTGTTGTATATCTGATACAACACTGATTAATAAAACATCAGTGTTGTATATCTGATACAACACTGATTAATAAAACATCAGTGTTGTATATCTGATACAACGCTGATTAATAAAACATCAGTGTTGTATATCTGATACAACGCTGATGTTTTATTAATCGGTGTTGTATCAAATATATAGTGATGTTTTATTAATCAGTTCTGTATCAAACGGACGCTAAGCACGGACTGAATATCTTATCAGTTATGTAAGTGGGTTTACAGTGGTATTCATGTACTCGAATGCTGCGTTTGGATTGGTTAGCCCTTTTATGAATTATTAATGAATTTTACAAGGGGCTATTAATGAATTTAATATTACAATGATTTATAGAAATTGACATGCCTCTGGAACCAGCTCCACCGGCGACAGAACTCTCATCCGTACCCAGTCTTCCTCCTCTCAGCTCGTCACCAACCTCCTCGGCTGTGTTAGAAGTGGAACAAACGCAATCAGACGAAGAGGAAGATGAAACGTGAGTAAAAAGAAGCTATTCGTGAAACGAACTTGTTCACGAATTCTGTTTTTTTCTCACGGATCTGCTACACTGTTTCTTTGTTAGAGTCACAATTGAAACCTCGCTCAAACTGATGCAAGCGGCACCTACCTGATGTGATAACCATTACCTGTTCGCTCTCATCACGCTGCGGCCATGTGTAATCCCAGGAGAATATAAACCTTTGTTTTCCCCCGTCTAACCTCGTTCTGAAACTGCTCATTGCGAGGCTACGTGTGGAAAATCTATTGTTTCTAACCAACATGGCCGCCACGTGATAAAAGCGTCCAATAGCTGGTATTACATTGGCGTGTACAAATAGTAGTTTCAGCGGTATTGACCCGAACGCCTCACTTCGATGTAATGAAGCGCTATGCAAACTGTATCTAAATTAGTCGTGCTTGTTCAAGAGCTGTTGGTGTCATGCAAGAATGATGGTTTCAATGGCGCTTCATTACATCGAAGTGAGGCGTTCGGGTCAATACCGCTGACACTACTATTCATAGATGCCACTGTAATATCAGCTATTCGTAGTACTTGACCGCCATTTTGAAAGGTAACCAAGCCTTTGGTGATATCGAGGATGGAGTTGGCTCAGCTTAGTTAGAGGCTTGTATCTAGTTAGCATGATAATCACAATCTATCAATATTCATAGAAAGAGGGTTTGTATCAGTGCAGGGTCAACTCCAGCCTTCACGCGAGGCTAAGGCTTGGTTACATTATAAGCACTACGAAGTCAACGCATTCTCCCCGTTGAATTCACAACTATCCTTAAATGGCAAACACGCTTGGAATAATGATAAACGTTAATTCTACGACAAATCCTAACCCGAACCACAAACCAAACCCTAACCATCGGACGAGTTCACGGGTTCTCACTGGTTCTCACTCACCTAGAGCTAGGTGACACAGGTAAACAAGAAGAGAAAATAAAGAGAGGAAAATTATTTTTTGAGCGATCCTACTCGGACTCGTAACCCTTTGCGTGTACTGCAGTGTAGTGCAGGCGTCATCACTACTACACTAAGCCGGTCTACCGCCGTTCGGAATGTAACAAATGTTTATCTTTATCCTTGAATGGTTTTCAGAATGTCATTAGAATTACGATTATCATTATTTCAAGCGTGTTTGCCATTTAAGGATAGTTGTGAATTCAACGGGGAGGATGTGTTGACGAAGTGGACTATTGTAATGACTAGTTTATTTCTTCCTTTCCAGTCCCTTACAAACAAAAATAATCGAGCTAGCGCGTGGTCCCGAGGGTCTGGGGTTCAGTATTGTTGGTGGTCACGGAAGTCCCCATGGCGACCTGCCTATCTACGTCAAGACAGTCTTCCCGACAGGCGCCGCGTCCCGTGATGGTCAACTGAGAAGAGGAGATCAGATCATAGCGGTGAACGGGCAAAGCCTTGTGGGAGTGTCTCATGAATCGGCTGTATCACAACTTAAAAAGACGCGAGGAAAGATAATTCTTACCGTTTTATCCTAGAATTTTGTAGCCCTGTAGTAGTTTGGGCTAAGAAAGGGACGAGCTACTAGCGATCAGGGATGCAGATAAATGGGCCAGGCCGGCCCTTTACATTTATTTCAACTTTCAAGATTTTTACAAATAAACTAACCTGCGGCTTTGAAGCGTAAAATAAGCACAACACACAATACAGTGGCTCCTCTATAACTACGTTTGACCTTGTTATCGCCGATTCACCGCGATCTGTGTAATTTCTTGAGACGAAAATACAAGTAGTCTCATGCTTGTGCTGCCTTTTCATGTTTCAAGACTGTGTTAGGTTAAAGACGACGGTATGCATGAGTTGGTATCATGAAACCTACAGGGAAAAACAATGTTTGCTCTCAAATACTCTTTATGAAAGCGTAAATCTATTGATGTTTGTTTCCTGTAAATTGTACACTAGATGTCACTTACAGACATATTTTCCTGGGCGTCGCCATCTTGGATCTTGTGACGTCACACGGTTTCCCTATTGTTACACAACAAAAGAGCTATTGTTTTCTGACAATAGAGGCAACCGTGTGACGTCATAAGATCCAAGATGTCAGCGCCCGCGAAATGCAAATGAGTCTTATGGACAGGAAAATCAGTCAATTAGTGCAGAATTTAAAGGGATACAAACACAGCAATAGATTTAGCCATCCATAAAGAACATTTAAGAGTAAACGTTGTTTTTCAGTGGAGGTTCCATTTAAATAATGTTTGAATAATGAATTAATAGTTCTTGATCGGAGTAAAGACATCTTTACCCAAGAAAAGCAAACTCCAGTTAATTACACTAATCGGGCTTCGAAAAACATCCAAGATATATATTTGTTGAATTCCCGCCTTGAAGAACATGTAGCTGTTGTAAATAGGAAAGCGAATGTCGTATGAGCGCGAGTGAAATACGGCAAGACCGTGGCCGTACTTTAACCTAGCGTAATTTGCCGGCTCTGTAATTCGATTGGTTTAGAAAGGCAAGAACAATAGGAAACATGTCAGTGTATCAGGCATGTTCCGTATTATGATACGTGCGCATGCGCTGCAATATAATAGGCCTTTTGCAGGAAACAGTCACGTGCTGATATATCACTTCAACAACAATGAGCTCGTGATCCCTATGGGAAAGGCTATTCTGGATGGCAAACTATCTTCAAAAATGCAGTTTTAGAAAGATGACAATCGATTGGAGGTGGAAACAGGCCTTGCTTATTACTGCCGTAAAATGAGTAATTGAAGTCGGATATTTGTTCCCTTCCAATAGAGCCACGTGATTGCATTCCTGTAAAGGGAAAATAAGTAGAAAGAATGTTATTGCTGCTTTGTTTGTTTGTGCAATTGTTAAAACCCAATCGGTAGTTTTTTTTTAACGGAATTAGTGACCGAGGAAGCGGTATGCATGCTAATATATTGCACGCTACTCGAAACTTTTGGAAACCAACTGATCTAGATTTTTATGTACGAGTATTTTAAAACACTGGTCTGTTTGACACAAGCTTTTATATGCTGTTCAGATAGCAGATATTACAGTTGCGTCTACGAACAGAAGTGTCAGCGGTATTGACCCCAACGCCTCACTTCGATGTGTGATATTCGTCATTGTTGTATGACACACCGCCCTCTTAAACAAACAACTTATTTAGATATGGATACAGTTTGAATAGTCGTTCGTTATATTGAAGTGAGGCATTTGGGTCAATACCGCTGAAACTGCTATTGATAGACGCATACTCTGTAAGAATGTCCTATGAAGGACTAAATATCACCGCGCTCAGGCTGCCTATCATCACATCATTCACATAGTTGTGCATAATTATTCCCGAATGTAACGATATGGTTTATAAGGAACTTGTCCAGGAGACGAGAAATAAACAATCCAGATTTGTACATTTGTCGTTTGAATCCATTTAATGTCGGAGATAAAAATAAATACTCAGACTGATAACATTAAGAACACTACTCTACCAGGATTTAATTTTGTTTATCAGCCAAGCTGGTGGCGTCGGCTTCTATCTACATGAGAACCTTTCATTTAACATTCGTTCCGATCTCAGCACTTAGGTAAACTCACATGAATTCCTCTGGGTCGAAATTAATAATCAATCCAAACAAAACATCTTATGCGCTGTTGTTTACAGGCATCCAAATTTTGACCTAAATTCTTTTACCAAATCACTTTATGAAACAATTGATCTTATTCATGCCGAAAACAAACGTTGCATAATAATGGCGATATGAAAATTAATTTACTCAACTCGGACTCCAACAAAGACACAGAGGAGTTCATCAATACAATGGCTTCTTACGCTTTTCATGCTTCAACCTACTAGAATAACTGATCACTCGGCGACACTCATTGATAACCTTTTCTTAACTCATGTGAATATCACACCATTAGTGGAAACATCATTTATGATTTAACAGACCATTTACCTATTTTTTTAATAATTAACAAGAGGCCCTGAGTGGCCTTAACTCGGGCCACCTAGGAATAGGTGAATACATGAATACATGTAGTTCATGGAGTTCCAACATATTTTTGTGTCATACATGGTTTGTGCTAGGGTAGGCAGATAATAGAAGTCGTCAGCTTGCCTGTTTGTTGCCCCATTTCAAACCACGTGATAGTTCTCCAGAAGATTCAGTGCTTTGTTATCCAATTATAGAAATTGGTACATTTTCTCTTGGGATACAGAAAATAAAAATGCATTATTGAAGGAGTCGGGTGGTCTGAAATGGTACAACAAATCAGGCAAGCTAACTAGGTCTATTGATTCACTGTTCATGCTCATGATCATTTATATATAATGGGAATCACCTTCTGTAGGAATGCAATCACATGGTTGTACTAGATGGCAAACAAATCTTAATTCATATATTTAAAGGCACTTGTATGAGATCAGTAGTGTTTTTAGCAAAACCTGTTTGTAAATGCTATTTTCCACTTCTAATCGATTGCCTGCAATCTTTGTTCACAGCGTTTTTAAAGATAGCTTAATTGCCATCCAGCATCCATGGCAATGTTTTTCCCATGGCAGCAGGTCACAAGCTCAATTCACTCGTTCACAAAGTATTAACCAGCACATGACTATTTCCTGCAAAAGGCCTATCACAACTGCTCCCATTAATTATAATACATCAACTTCACATAACACTCTCTGAACCATAGTTAATAGAGTGGAATGGTTATGAAACCCAGCGACCTTTGTTATATGTCTTTGTTAGCTTTTTTCAACCGTGACCCTGCACAAAACACAATAGAAATTCCAATGTGTTAATCAATCGGCCAATAGAAACGTGTGAGTTCAGGGGACGCTAATGAACTATGACCCTGCACAATCTTTTGTCTTGCCCCCTTCCAACATAAATCACAGCGCATTTGTTAGCCCCTTTGAAGTTTGCCGGGTTTCATTACCATTCCACTCTATTAACTATGTCTGAACTAACTTGCTTAAAAATATTACAAATATTTAATTGAGTTTTTTTGTATTTTAGAAAACAATTCTTTTTAGCATGGTTTAACCAACCCATACTTTTCAACATTCAATGCTTTTCAGTAGGATTAATGGACTGATAATATTATTTCTAACTTCACTGTCCAAGCACAGGTGCTATTATATTGTGGAATACATGTAACTTTTCCTTTAGCTAATAATAGCTATAGATACCCCTTGTGAATATTTAGGGATGGTCATTCTAAATAAATAAAGTCATATATCTAGATCTGCATGCACTTATCTTCGAGTAGAGTGGTGCATTTTGCAATATTAGAGCTAGACAGTGTTCATTTTCTACATCTTGCAGGAGGCTGAAATTTATAACGAATCGTACGTAATTTCCACTCGTTTTCTTCGATCACTCTGCTTTCCCGAATTCTTACTACATGTATGTCATGAAGTGACGTGAGTGAAAATACCGACGCTGGCCATGGCCTACAACAGGAATTGGGCTATTTACTGCTGTATTTGATGCCATTACTTTTAACAGAAACGAATATTAAGCAAGAAGATACTCATATCAACATTTCAAAGTACTCTTGGCGCTTGCCAGGAGGTACTAATTAAGCTGGCTTCATATGTCAAGTTTACAACACCATCTGACAATGGAGTCGTAACTACATAAGCTAAGATTGTAAACATGATCCGAACTGAAAAATTAGGCCATTTACTATATATTTTAAGCCATTATTTTTAAAAGGCACAAATAAACACGACACTACTACAAGCTGGTAAAGTTTATATCATTTGTTTACTTACATATGTCGATTATTACTGGTCCATGTGCGTTCAGGAGCGCTAGTTATCTTGTCTTCAAAAACTCATGAATAATTAATGAGCAGTTTGTCCAATCAGATGAAGCAAATCAGTCACGTGCATGCTCCTTTATACCTGATAAAATCTCATCATTCTAAAAGGCCCGCGGAGGGATTTGAATTTTGTCCCAGGGGGAAACGGGGTTAATGATTGAGACAGTGGAATTTCTATTGATGTTTCAGCTTTCTCATTGAATTGCTAATTAGGATGAACGTTTTATATAAAGAATACTAATGAACATGAAATTTTATATAAAGTTTCATCCTAATTAAGAATTCACTGATAAAGACCCAAAGATAGAAAAAAGTACACGGAACATAAGGTACCTAGATAATAAATTTTGCACTAAATTTACTAATATCAGCAGACTACCGAGATACACAGATAATATTTTTTAAATGAAGTTATCCAACTACCATTACTTGTTTACCGAGCCACTGTTTAGTTCCAATTATGAAACCAAACTCAAAGCCGTAAAATAATAAAAACGTGCGTTAAACTTACCTATTTTGTGCCGGAGTCAAAAATTTAGAGTCTGCCGTCATGTCAGTCACATCGCCTTTTAGTTCCAAGTCTTGAACTTTATCGAGGTAAGCCACGACACCAAATCCTTCAAGTGCATTGCGAAACGCCGCTTCAAACAACATAGTATGGTAATTTCTTCATGTCATTCCCTTGAGATGTTCGTCAGTAATTGCAGGCGGTGATTACTCGAATATTTTGCATGGCGTTGTGAATACAAAGGTTCAATGGTTCATTAAGTAACTATATATATATTCCCTTGAGATGTGCGTCTTTCTTTCATTGCATTCTTAAAGCGTTTTTGAAGCCGTTTAAAACACGAACAGCACGTGTTTTATCAAGTGTAAAAATTCTCGCGCTTCGCCCTCGAATTTTAAACTTGATAAAACACTGCTGTTCGTGTTTTAAACAGTACATAAAATGTGCGAAATTTCCCTCGAAAGTCCGTAAATTGTTTTGTCAGCCCTAGAAAAACTCAACATCTTAGCATTCCAGTCGAAGAAACTTTTGGTTTTAGCCAAATAACAGCTACAAATGGCACAAAACACTTTCATCTTTGCTCGCATTCAAACTGGCTTCGTATTGCCGAAGTCTATCAGTGTCCACGTGCACAGTGCTTTCTGATTGGTTGACGGCGAAATACCTCGACACAAAAAATAAAAAAGACTTGCGATTTCTGACTCGAGCCGGCCAAAGGCCTGGCCCGAGTAACAAGTTAACCGAGCTACCTAATAAATTCAAACTTTACAAACGTGACTTTTTCCGGTTACGATGAGTCAGCCGTCCTAAGAGACATTCAGACTATCAATTGGGAAGAACGTTTTTCAGATAATTCCGATGTCAACTCATTATTCGATACATTTCAGGAAGCCTTAACTACTATTATTGATAAGCATATCCCTCTTAAAAAACTATCTAGGAAAGAAATTAAATTTATCCTTGGATCACAAAAGGAATTAAACAATCTATAAGGGACGAGGTCAAAACAATGGTACTCGATAGGGACCCACTTTTTTTCAAAAGGTTGGTGGGTCCCGGATGATACCCCCCTCCACACACGCACGTTGTTGGCGGTGGTGGCGGGTAACCCCCCCCCCCCCCCCCCTACCCAATTCGTCTAGGGACCCATTTTTTACCAGTGGTGGAGGTGGGGGTGACACCCCCCCCCATTTGATTTGATGGTGGCGGCGCCGGCGGTGGACCCCCCCCCCCCCCCCTCAAAAAAATCGTCTAGGGACCCTTTTTTTTACAGTGGTGGTGGTGGCGGCGGCACCCACCCTCCCCCACAAACACACAAAAACAAAGCGGTGGTGGTAAATTCAGTAGCCTGACATACAGCCGCCTCCTCAACTCGTTGGGTGAGTCCTGGAACGAGCTGAGGAGTCCACTGTATTTCAGGCTATGTAAATTGAATCATATTCACATTGATGACTCAAGCACGTTTGAAGTATGGCGAAATATCGCGAAGAACATGCATATTGGAATATGAAATAAACATGCATTTATTAGCTGCTGTGTTTTGTCATTCATGTGGCCTTAGCGATTTTAGAGGGTCAGTTAACTCTTGAGTGAACAGCAAAGGCAAACCCTTTAAAATCGCTAAGATTTGGCGTTTCAGGCCACATGAATGACATAACACACCAGGTAAGATAAATTTATGTTTATTTCGTATTCAAATATGCATGTTCTTCGCGATATTTTGCCACACTTCAAACCGTTTCGGTAATCCTCATTTCCTATAAAATTCAATGCAAACACGTTGTGTGGCTTCCTGTGGCGAAACGAGTGGGTAAAGGTCAAGATGTTGGATTTTTACGTTCAAACCCAAAGTGGGAAATTATGGACATGGTGTTATAAGACAACTCCAAAGTCTTGAGAAGAAGTAGTCTTTTAAATTAATAGTTGCACTCATATGTCCATAGCACACTTTCAGTTATTTTTTAGCGGTCAGATAATTCACTGAGACCAGCTATTCGACTTGTCACGTCATAACGGAACAAAATGTGCCGCATCATGTTAACAGCTAGCACACAAAATTTATAATAGAAGAAAAACGTTCAGTTCGATCTAAACGTTTGTGTGTAATACATCAAACAATTACTCGACAGTAGAATAAACTGTAGTACAGATTAGTCTGTTGAATCCGGCACTAGTTAATTTGCGTGTATACAATCTAATTGTTCTATCAGTTGCCACAGGCTGTCAGTAAAAGGCACTGTACCGAACTCAAACCGGAAGTTATACAAACAGCACTGTGGTTTACGTGCTAAAAAAATCACAAGTGAACGGTTCTACAGTAGTTCTGTCGACGTGCTCGTACTTTCGTGGTGTAAGTAATGTATTAGCCTGCGACAGACAGCCGACTTATTTGCAATTTGCGAGCCAGGAAACCCAACATTTACCCATTTACCCACATTTTCCAGAGGTTTCATTAGAGAGAACAGCCGCGGAGAAAGAGCCGCGAAGTGGCGAGCTGCGAGAATCGCTGATCGCCGCTTCGCCGCGGGCTGTTGAGTCTCTCTTAAGAAAACCTCTGGAACCAGGGTAGTTCAACATTCCATTTTCTTCCTCTTATTCCGACAATAAAAACAGTTGCCTGCGAGCGCAAAGAAGTCAGCTTTCTTTCGCAGGCTACTAGTAGGTGTAAATTAATTCGTAGCCTGTGAACAGCCGGGCTGGACTGTAAGAGAAGAAGATGGGGGGTCGGGAGATCCTGTAAAGATACCAGAATCGGAGTAGAGTAAGCTAGTAACCATAATCTCAGGTATCGATCACCACTGATTTAATAAACAACGTCGAAAATTATGAGAGTTTGTGCCTACGTAGGATTTATTACGTAGTCCTTTGATAGACTTTCCTCGTACATCGATTCTAAAGCAGCCAGCAGTACTGTAAGGACTGGATGATGTCAGTCAGTGATAAGAAGACTAAAGTTGTCATTTTTCAAAAACAAAGTCGCAAGTCTACTCTTGAGAAGCATGCTTTCTTCTTGAACAATTCACGAATTACTAATGTTCCTGAGTACACATACGATTTCGAGTAATGGTAGTTTTACAAAGTCAAAATTAACTTCCACCGAGAAAACAAGACGTTCTATTTTTGGAGCAAAACGATATCTTAACCGTTTCTAAAATGCCTATAAATATGTGCAATAAGCTATTTGATACCCTATCAGTTTCACCAATTCTATTATACAATTCAGAAGTATGGGGTGCTTACGATAAACTTAATTTTCAAAAGTGGGAAACAGATTCAATAGAAAGACTTCATTCGCAAATTCTTCAAGCTTAACAAAAGAGCCCCTAATGTAGCTGCTCGTAATGAAGTTGGAAGGATTTCTTTAAAGTCTTTGATATATCGCAACATGTTACATTTTTGGATGCACCTTCAGAATCTTCCTGAAAATAGTATCGCCAAACAATGTTTTTTTATTTCAAACGATCTAGCATCGTCCAATAAAACGAGCTTCATGACCTCAATTAATAAACTTTTAGAGATTTTCGAAACACCAAGACAAGAAAGCTCTTACTCTCCTAATGATAGGTTTAATCCAATTAACTGATCTAAATTTGAGGGTCCACGATATTTACACGCTTCCCAGCACAGCTACTGATCCCTGGTATTTTGATCAGTTAATCTTTTACTTGGTACCTTAAGTTTGTAGACAGTGAAGATTTCAAAAATTTGATTTTACGGAAATTATTTGGCATCGTACTCCCACACAAACACCGTATTTCGGGCCATGTTTGCAGGTCTATTGTTATGGGTTGCCACCGATATATTCATTTCGGTAGGTCATTTTGATTGACAACAACGCAGGAATTTCTCTTTTTCCAGACTATAGCCGAATGATAACCCTGCTAGCAGAGACCCTCTCTCCAGCTCCACTAACGAGGGAGAAAAGTTATTTTCTCCTGGAGAAGAGAGGGTAAGAGAAAAGAACCTCTGCTAGCAGGGTTCCGAATGATCGGTTTGACTACAAACATTAAACTCGCACTACACTGGACTACACGAAAAGTACCGATACTCTTTGACATGAGATGCTGCGATGCTGAAGCGTGCACATCTCGATGACAAGTCCCATCGGTACGGATGAATATCCGACAGAAGCTGTCACTTTTATCACCCTAGGCTGAAAATTTCCAGAAACGTTCTCCTTGGGAGAAACGGTCGACGTTCAATATCAGTGTGAATTTTCAGTAGTAACATGGCACAGACATAGTTAAGGAACACAAGAAGACACTGTATTGGTTTTTGTCGAGTTTTATTCTAGCCTGAATTTCAGCCGTCTCCTCCGGTTCGTTCCTCCCGGCTGAAATTCAGGCTAGTTTTATTCAAGATTTACGTTGTACATGAAAAACTAAAAAATCCCATACAAATGCTGTTAAATATTATACAGATCCCAAGCTTGGGCTATCTGTGAATCAAATTGCCAGTTTTTTGACAGCTTCGTTCTGTTGTTCCTAGACTTGCTCCAAGTCGAACTCGCTTAGTCACTGGGTAAGCGTGCATCGCTGTTTAGATCAGTTATTTGCATGGGTAGTTCACCGATGATGAGTACGCGTGAGAGTAATTCGGTTACTTTGTAGTTACTTCTACTTTCTCTTCTTAGGCAAAGTCAAGCATTTTCAATACCCAATGCTATCCAAAATAGGCTTTAAGGTTACTGTATACCTTCGCGTGTGTCCACCATAAAAAAATATACTCACATTTTGCGGTTATTCCGCTGCATGACTGATTCAACAGCGCTATATTAATCAGATAATGACAACCTTCAAAAGTGTACGTGCATGGTTTGCAGATCTTTTACTTTGCTTGTACATAAGTCATCCTTTAAGTTTGACTTTGAAACATTTACGAGTGACGCTTTTGTTTGTTCCTTAATAAGTAATACTTATTTTGTCGAAGTTTCTGTCAAAATCCAAAAAAATCATCCTATCCATTGCGCAGTAATCGCCGGTCCGGGGGGTTTTGAGGCTGTTTCGTAAGAACTTCACACCTCGTGAAAGCTTCTGTCAACAGTCGCCAACCAGCCAATGATCCCTGTGGCTTTTTAATATGAATGATCCAGAAATTCGCGGTACGAGAACAGAGGTTGTATTCGGTAAAACTCAGTATTCCACTACTTTGTAGTGAGATGAAAGTAGTGAGCAGACACAGCAAAAAAAAAAAACGAGGGCAGCAAAGCGAGAAAGAGAGATAGAAAACAAATTTGAATAGGTTTTCCGAGAATATGAAATTTTCAGGTCTAAAGAAATTTGTAGTCCTTCAAAGTTGAACGCTACACGGCACGGTCAGCTCTGAAGTTTGCCATATCCTACACAAATTGTTCCTAGCCGGCAGCGGTACAGTAAATCCCTGGCTACGCAGACTAATTCCTTGGGTGTTATATCGGATACGCGGAAATAGTCATGCTAGAACTTCGCAAATTACAACTTCGAGCGAAGTTGTAGTTGTAGTTTGCAAAGTTGTAATTTGCAAATACATACCGGCTGAGCGTCGACCGTTTCTCTCTCTGAGGAAAACGTTTCTGGAAATGTTCAACCGAGGGTGATAAAAGTGACAGCTTCTGTCGGATATTAACCCATAGAGACTAGTCAATCAACACACTGATAACAAAACAAACTCTGACGTTAAACTGTATATTCATCAAAGTTTTGTGTACCTACCTACACATGACAGAATCGAAAATGGCGGTGGGTCTCGGGTACAACCTCCCTTCCTCACTGTCCAAAAAGGTTGGTGGTGGCGGGTCATACCCCACCCCCTAAAATTGGGTCCCTATCGAGTACCATTGTTTTGACCTCGTCCCTAAAGACAAAAAATATATTATATAAGAAATATCTTAAAACCCGCAATAACTATTTTTTTGCAAAGTTTAACGTATATCGAAATAATCTAAAACACCTAACTTTAGTTTGCAAGAAAACTTATTATCGGGAATATTTTACATCTAATATTAACAATGCGAAAGCCACGTGGAAAGGAATTAAAGAAATTATTGCAATTAAATCCAATAAAGCCTCTTTTCCTACGAAAATAGTTACTGAAAGTTCATGCTTAACTGACCCTAAAGCCATCGCAAATGCTTTTAATGATTACTTTGTTAATATTAGGAAGAACCTGTCTTCCGACATCCCTATATCACCTAAGCCATTCTCACATTACTTGACCAATCCACAACCATATAGTTTTTATATTTTTCCGGTTACCCAATTAGAAATAGAGGAAGAGGTTTCAAAATTCAATTTAGCATACCCATACGAGTCCTAAAATGTCTCAATCATCTGCTATCTAAACCCTTAGAAATACTATATAAAGTAGTAGAGCCGGCGTCAAAATTATACCACTTTTTTTTGTTGTGCAAGGACGTCAAAAAGCAAATTCAGAAATCTCCTTTTTTGACGCCCTTGCACAACAAAAAAAAAAGTGGTATCAGTTTTACTCCCGGCTCTACTACTAAGTAAAATGATACCACTTTTCTTACCCAGAGGCAAAATGATACAACTTTTTTCTTGCCCAACGAAGGCGGATTAAATACTATTTATTGTATTTTTACGATATCGGTTTCTACCGCTTTTTTCCGGATTAAAGCAGTTTTGTTGTACTATTTTTAAATCGTATTTTTTTACATTTCAACACTCTATTAGAGAAATGATTATTATACTGTATATCGATCTCTTCCACTATGGATTATATATCGTACCTCCCGATGGAAATCTTGACTAAGATCGTAGAGTATGCAGGCCCAGAATCATTCGCAAGCATCGCAAGGACATCGAAACACCTAAACGGTGCCGCATCTCTCGTACGCTACAAAAACGTAGACCAAGAGTTCCGTAAACGAGTACTCACTTTCGGTCTTAGGTCTACTCGTAATGACAACGATCGAGACAATTTGGCTAGGACTTTCGGTATTTCCGCAAACTACATCGACGACAGCTTTCCTCTTGTCTACGCCAGTAAATATGGTAATCTTAACGTTATTAAGTGGCTCATTAAGCACCTATGGTTCGATAAAATGGGTGGACACACCGATTACGTTCTATGCGCTGCCTGTAAGGATGGCTGTCTTGATATCGCTAAGTGGCTCACTAAGCACTTCCAGTTCACCAAAGAGGATAAAGCCGTCGGGTTTGCTATAATAGATGCCTGTAGGAATGGCCATCTCAATACCGTTAAGTGGCTAATTCGACGCTTTCAGATAACTATGGAGTATGAATACGTTCATCATGCTCTACTATGCGCCTATAGCAAAGATCATCTTAATACCGCTAAATGGATCATTGAGTGGCTCATTAAGCGCTCCCAGCTCACCATAGAGGACGAAAACGCTCTACTAGATTACTACATAAATGCTTATGCTGCCACATAGGATCTCTCGCAACGTCCAAATTGTCCCTAGGCATTCTTACACCTAAAGATCCAAACTTGAGCACAGCTCCGAAGCATATATTAACATTTATTCGAACACTTGGTTTATAGTGAATTTATTACATTTTAACATCTATTAGAGACGTGTGGTTATGAGGTATTATACCATAATTAAAACAACAATTATAGATACGCTATCATAAGGTATATATCACACAATGCCTGAGATAACGACTTGCGATTGGTTGCTGCGTGGTAAGAATACGAAATGCGTAAGGAAGAGCTCGAAAACTTCAGAGTACTGTGCTCAACACAATTATCAGATACTAAAAGGTTGCACCATATTCGTTCCATGTTTGAAGTGTGGTCGCGGTTGTCGTACGAGTCATGGACTTTGTGCGAAGTGTGGAGCACCAGAGCGCTATATCATTCGCAATAAGAAAGCCCGAGATATGAAAGATATGAAAGATACGAAAGATATGAAAGATATGAAAGATACTAAGGATTGCCTTCCAGATGTATTGGTAGAATCGGATAACTTCGAATTGGAGAACCTTAAGAACCTTAAGATAGTCCAGTAGAAAGAAAAAAAAAAAAAGAAAAAAAAGAATGAAGAGAAACTGTGTATACCACCTCTCTTCATTCTTTTTTTTTTTTTTTTTTTTTTTTTTCGATGTGTGAGAAACTTTCTATTCATAGACTTTCGTGACTATATTAAAATAATTCCGACGCGTGAGAAACTTTCTGGTGATAGACTTTCGTGATGTTATTAAAATAATTCCGACGCGTGCGATCACTCAACCAAAATTTAACAACTCATTTCCTATTTAACCATGCATTTATTATGCACTATTCGATACCGGTAAAATAGGCACCCCGCTCGCTATAAAAAGCACTTCTTTCCCATTTCTGGTCACGATATAGATAGAAAAAATTCGAACTAGACCATATGATTTTAGTTCTAAGAAGAAAAAATCAAAACTAAGAAAAAGACCAAAAGCAAAACTGGACGTCTCCAGAACCTCTCTAGGAACCCACTTTCTCCTTTTTCCTTACTTCGCCTTTTCGTTCCTAGAGAGGTTTTTGCTTATTACCGGGCCCGGCTTACTGTATTCGGTCTACTGTATTTGGTCCACTGTATTCGTTCTACTGTAGTTCAGCTTCTGACCACATTTGGTTCTCACACAGGTATCTTGTACTCTGGCCGCTGATTTCTACTGTATTACTTTAACTTCTACCACATCGGCAGACGCGCTACGACTTGTGTTGGGCTGGGAGCTTCTTACCCAACACAAGCCGATCTACCACACATAGTCCGCCAAGGTTTGAACACCAGAACTCGTGAACGGCTCCCATCTCGATCACAAGTCCCAGCGACAAACCCGTTGGGCTATGTGTGCTAGACAAAGTATTCAGCGATAAAATATCGTACTTATGTTTTAAGCAGTTGACGTATGTTAATTACGTCACCCACGCGTTGTCTCGAAATTAGCATATGAACCAAAACAACACGGTAATTTATACGAATTAAGTGCGGTTGCTTTTATCGAAGTTAAAATGAAATCCATGCTGGTTTCTTTCGAAGGAGATATTTATTCTTACCCCACCAGACTGCCAAGTTTTTCTCGCATTTCCTCCCGCACTTCGGAGCGAATTTGTTCTACTTTTTTTTCGTTTATTTGTCCTTGAGTCTCTCGGCGAATTTCAGACCTCATAATCTCGTATTTATTTGCTTCAGCGAGGATGAGACTGTATTCAGAGTCAGATATGTTTTCATCGCGCAAGGCCTTCGATACTAGATCACGAATCGTATTAATTTTCGCTCTAGCCAACATAGTGGTTTTCTCATGTTTAGATACTTTTATTCCTAATTTTTTAGCTCCAATGGTCGTAGATGCTGAAATTAATCCACATAAGCCACCAATAACACCTAATGGTAAACCAATCACTATTCCAAAACCGGTTAAAGCTATTCCCAATCCAGACCCAGATAAAATTACGGATAGACCTCCTGTTACAACAGCGGCACCATGGACAATTCCTTGTGCGCGGGCGTATTTCTTACGCACACCTTCATAGTGTTTTTCTTGAGTTTCGATATATGAAAGAGTATCTCGGACTGTTTGCAACCGAAAATTATCTCCGCTAGCCCCGCTAGCCAGCGGCGGATAAATACCTGGTGCCGTTGGAACTAATTGAATTGAATCGCTTGCCATTTCGATATATTATAACTTACTCAATCTTCAATACGTATCGTATAGGTCGACCACGGAAGTCTATAATATTTCCTTCTTCGTCTCTAAGTGTCAGGCGAAGGCTGTTTCGTCTTGTCCCTAGAGCTTTAACGACTAAGGGGCTTGATATAGAGTAAGTCGTTGCACCAAAGCCATGGGTTTCCATATTAAATATACTTAGGATTTCTGAGGGCTTTCCCCCAAGAAGTGAGAAGAGAGAATCCACCACGTCACAGTAGATATACATATAGTGAATATCTTGTGGCACCAGGGGGTATTTTCCCACATTGATAGTCACATAGCCTGTCGAACCCCCACCTACTTTGATACCAAGCAAATCGCAGATATTCTTAGTTAACTGGATTGGTTTCTTAACATCTAAAATATAGTATTTCCTAAATGTGCGGTCTATGAATTCCAATAAACCAGCATCAACCGCGGGATCGAATTGGGTCATCAAGCTTCCTATACTATAATGTCCCGCCTTAATTTCGTGTGGAAACATCACACCATCGACATCCCACTTAAAGCTTCCTTTATTAGTTAGGTTCCACCAACTGTTCTCAAGAGTGATCTCGATTAGAGAAATATTATGGATGTAAATAGGTTCTTGAAAGTAGACCGTATGATCAGACGAGGTAGTGGTGACATTTAATATTACCATATTAAAGCCTGAAGTTTACTTCGATATCAGAAGTTTACTTCAATGATACTAACATATATTCTTTACTTCACGATATTAACATATGTCGTAACTTTAATACGTATCAATATCAAACAGATTAGTCAAGTGGATGAATCGAACGGATTGATTGGTCTGGCGCCAAGGATAAGAAACCATGCCTAGTCTCCAAGCGAGAGTTCATTTCGACGGTGATTGGGGTGACTATATCGCACCTCGCAACGCAAAGGCTTTCGCGGCCTTTAAGGAAAATTATCCTCACGCGGACTTTGATAAGTTCTCAGCTAGGACAACGGCATCCGACATACATGATGAGTCTACATACGAGACTAGAATCATGTTTTACGATGGTGGGCAGCATTGGAATATAAGTGGTCTCATACCAGTAGATGTACGAAATCATCTACACGAAGCGTTACGCGTGACAACGCAAAAACATGCGATGGCCGCATTCGGCGGGGGTTTTCCACTTCCATTCAGAAGGACTGATTTTAAGTATCCAGTTCCAGCAGTTCCCTGGAAGATTGACGCCAAAGACATAGACCCCTTTCTGCGAATTCTCAAGATCTACGTAACGAAGGATCAGTTCTTCATGTCGGAGCCGCGAGATATCTTACTAGGGCTGGGGTTCGATTTTCCTACTGACACCATTAACGACAACGACGACGATGACAAAGACGATAAATCAAAGAAAGCGACAGAATGGTTAGATGCTCTACCAATGAGGCATTGGCAGCAACAATTCTGTTTCGTAGTTTGGTGCGCAACGGCTGGCTGCGGAGTGTCGTTCGATGACCATCTTTCAGATGACGCACCAATCACTGATTACATCCGTAGCTTTTACCGCTTCCACGTGTACTACACAATCATGCGATTGCTGTTCGAATTGGGAGTCCCCCTCCCCAGAGAAAACATCTTTAATAAGAACGACAACGTCCCATGGAACTCCGTCGTATACGACAGGCTCAGGAGAGAGTTTGGAGTCATTAAAGTTAACTTCGCCCTGCGCCGAGCAAGATTTACTGATAAGTCGTGGGGGTTCGATACGAGTGGGCCACTCGATATTCCGACGCGGTTCTATCGCGACGAAATGGCGAAAAAGCAGCACAATTGGTTCGTTCCGCAGCAGAGCAAGGGGCTGACTAAGGCTGGGGTAGTCCGAATTAATGCATCCGTAAAGGTCTACGTGTTTTGTATCCTAGGAGCCCAGGGTGTGGGAACTGTCCCGTTCGTAGGGTCGCCAGGCTTGTCCCCCGGTGTCCAAGAAGACTTCAAAAAACTGCTTAGAGATACCATCATGGAAAAGGATTGGGATAGTTTAGTGCAATATAACAAAGCTCTGAATGACCCGAACTCTCGTCTCGACCTAGCAATTGCTAAGGGTTGTATGTTAATACCCAGCAATATGAATATCAATAAAAAGAGTTAGTCGGTTATAACAACTACCTGAAAATGTCGAATAAGCCAGGTCTAAGTTTAGGAATAAATGATAGTATCAACCTCGATGAAAAACCACCACCACCAACCCACATGGAAGGACCGGCACCAAAAGGGCAACCAGGTACTTCGCAACCGCCAGTAACGAATAAGCATATCGCATACAGCGTAGCCACGACTGCTACAGGCAGCGGAGCCACGACTGATACAGGCAGCTACGCTGCCGCTAAGTCACACAGTCGACAAAGTCGCGGCGCATCGCCAACGAATCACGAAATCAATTTAGCAATCGTGGGTATTGTGGCCGGCGTAGCCTCATGGATGATATTTCGTTAGAGCTGACGTTTCGACGATTTATATTGCTCTACTAGGAATATGACCACAGCTACGATGAGTAGCCAGGCATTCTTGGCAAGGAAGCCGAAAACTTCTCCAGCGGTACGGAATATGAAACTCGCAATAGCGCCTATCGCCGCAGGTAGCACGTTAGCCAACTTTTTTCCAAGATCCTTCAAAGCACCACCAACTCCCCTAGCAACGGAAGCCAAGCCTTTTGTCAATATACTAACGACGGTACCAATTACGGCACCAGCGACAGCTAACACTCCAATCACCGTAAATCCATGTTTCTTGAAGATGGCTTTTATGCGGTCTCGTAACGACATACGATCTTTGATGGCTTCTATTTCTTTCTCGATCTCCTGTTTCTGATCCTCTAGTGCTACTACTTTATTCTTTGCCACTTCATATTCTGGAGTTCCCTTAGTTAATGAATCCATCTTTTTTATTTCCTTGGCCTTTTGTTTATCTTTTTCGGTGGCCATATCCTCTTTCATACTAATCTCCTTTTCCGCAGTAGGTCCAAGAGCGTCCCTAAGCGTTTTCGGTAATGCGTTGGGAGTGTCTACGGCATCCGACAGTAAGTATGATCCAGCATTTTTACGATTGAGTTTTATCACGACCCTATCATAGTCATCCAAACTAGCAGTGAACTTCGTTAGATCTGCTTTTGGAAACTTTATAGTTATTTGGTCCTGTGCATTTTCAGTCCGTCTTTCCAGTCTTTCAAATAGCGTTTCCGCAGTAGCAGCTCCGCTGGCAGCTTTGCTGCCGCTACTGCCTGCCGTAAATTGCGTTTCCGCATCATCGCCTTGATTGACTAATTCTATATACTCAGCTGAACTGGTTCCCCAGTTACTACGATTTTTCCATAACCTATCACGTATGCTTTTCGTCGTATTTTTGAAGCTATGCTTAGCTCTATTCCACCAATCCATTTCTGCCTCGCCATCATCAGGTCTAATCTCCTCCCATTCTTCGGCAGTAAGATCATTCACATCGGCTCTACCTTCTTCAGATGTAGGATCGAAGTCTAAAGTTTCTGCCATATTGAACACTTGATATGTGGTATAATATTAGTATTCAATTGTGGAACAAAACATATTCAATTGTGAAACAAACATGATATCAACAAAGCTCCATCCTGACTATTCTCCTAGAGAAGGTAGATCTCTTAAAGCCAGTCGTGTGTTCCATCGTGTAACTTTCACTCCTTCATCAGCCAATCCGGGGGAAACTTTAATCGTTAATGTTCCTACGTTAGGCGAAAATAGACTTCTAGTACCTGGTAGTCTAGCCCTTAGTGCCAATATCACTCTATCCGGGGGTCATGCCGACAACTATTTGGTGGCCAATGTTGGACGTTGCATAGTCTCAAAGCGAGTCGTATGGATGGGAACTACTAGATTAGAAGATTTAAGTCGACCCGATCTACTACAGGTATATAGCGATCTATACCTATCTGATGTAGAACGAGAGAATAGCGTAGAGCGTGGCATTCAATCTGCTAATGTGAACAAACTTCGTTCAAAGGCCAGTAACGCATCTACGTCTAATGCGGCTGATAATGCAACACTAGCGGCATACGGTAGCGTATATAAGATACCTATTGATCATGAAGTTATCACAACCCATGGCGTCTTTTATCCACACGCGATTCGAGATAAGATGTCATTTCATTTGACACTGGCACCGGCCATAGACGTCATAGTCGGATCCGATAGTACGAAAGTAGGAACGTACAAACTATCTAACATTGAACTAGAATATGAAGTCATCGAAAGTCTCGATCTTGCGTCGCAGGCCAATAGTACCTACGCCAGCGGTAAAGCCTTTCTGTATAACCATTATGAGTACTTCAAAACCGTCTCGATCGATCTAGGAACCGACACACTCGTATCTGAAAGCATAAACGTACTTCGTCTCTCTCTCAATGGCATTCTTCTTCTATTTGTGGATCCTCATGTGGCAGGCACTAGAGATAGTGAGAAATTCGTAAATCCAGGAATCACCAAGGTCGAGGTACACGTCAATGGCATTCCTAACGCTCTATATTCTTTTGGGATGCTACCAAAGGATTTATGGAAGTCAGCAAAGAATTGGTTTGTCCCGCGTTTCGGAGAGGCTGCCGCCGCTACATCCATGACGCATAAGAAGTTCTTTGAGAACAAGTTTGCCGCACTCATCGATTGTCGCACCTCGCAAACCAGTATAGTTCATGGAGATGGTTTAGCCCAACAAGATGCTTGAGCATCCATTCGCCTTAGGATTCATCGCAGTGGAGGCTCAGGTAAGGTGAACATGCACATATTCGTGCTTTCTGATGCACAAGCAACTATTGAACAAGGAATGCTACAAAATGTTTATCATTAATATACTCATTAACGTACTCATTAACATGGACACATTAACAGAACAAATTCCCTTTAACGCACTCATAATTGGCCCCACAAACTGCGGAAAGACTCAGTTCATAGTTGATCAATTGAGAGGTCCATTTCGTTTTAAATTTGAATATATCGTATTAATTTGTCCCACCTATGCTAACAATAAAACCTATAAAGGCGTTGGTAAGGGAGATCCTCGCTTCATTGTCCTAGCGCCTTCTCAGAACGATATTGATGCAACCCTAGGCGACTGCGCATGTTTTTTCGAAGGAACAAATACACTTATTATCCTTGATGATTGTGCGGCAAGCAAGGATGTTAAGGGAAGGACCAATAAGATATCCGATTTAGCCTTTTCTGCACGCCACGTTGGTATTTCGATTTGGGCCTCATCGCAAACACAAAAAAGTATATGCAAGAACTTTCGCGAGAATTGCGCAATCATTGTGGCATTTCGCATCGCAAGCGCACCGGGATTGAAGGATCTATTCGATGACTACGGCGCTAGCATATCCTTAGATGATAAGAAGCTATTCATTTCAGAACTTGAGACTAAGTTCGCACATATATGTTTCTGTTTGCGACATCCTTTTTCAACCGTATTAGAGATACCTTCACCTATGGTATGTCACAATACGTTGAAGTAAGATGGATAAAGATTTTGATGACGAATTAATGAACATACTAACTGAATCCGGTGAAATAGATGTGACAGGTCCTCCACCAAGGGCCGAATGCGGCCACCGCAGTAGCGGCAGCAAGCTGCCATGCAAAGCTGCCACGCAAAGATTGCCATGCAAAGATAGCCATGGCTTCGAAACGAACCTACACTGCGCTACCGCCGATGAAGCGGCAGCAAGCTACCATCGTAGCATAGAAATCATCGAACGTAGGGAAGCTCTTTCTATTCTAGCCGTGACTGGTACGACAAAAGAATATCTAGGGAAGAATTTTTCTCTTGGAGACATTTCTAAGTTACCTGATAAAGACATAGAACGCCTATATCGTAGATACCAAGCCGTCTTAGCGAAGCAAATAAATGACTGCTTAGTGGATAGAGCACTAAGTCTAGCAACTTGTGTAGTCGCATATGTGAGGCCTCTAGATTCTCGACAACAACGAAGGCTGTTGAAAGCTCTAAAGAAAGACCGCTTAGTCCGAAACGAGCTATCTGCCCTGGCTGGCCGATTGGCCTACGAAGCAGGTCCACTTGTAGCACTAACTAGTGCCCTTTGTCACGTTGTTAAACATTCTATGCCCACTAAACAGGACTCCGAGGCGCAAGTATTGCCTAGCGAAGACGAAGTTGATGAAGTGCTTGAGGAATCTTAACGTATTGAAGTTACCTCAACCACTAAATAATTACTCTTAACAAGATGGAAATTGATACCCATTCCGAAGATCGAAATGATCACATCACGAAAGAACCAGTAAAACCCCCACCAAATCCAAAACGAGTCGCTGCAGGCAAACTCATAGCGCAAAGAAGGAAAGAAAATATCGCCAATGTGGCGGGAACGCAGGCGCAGGTAGACAGTCATACCAATAAGCCAAGTTTGATATCAACTAATACCACACTTGCTGTAATTGGGGTAAGCATAGCACTCGCGGGTTTGTACTATCAGTACAAGCAATACAAACAAACGCAACGAGTTAACCACAGCTCCACTGAAGCCACAGACAGCTCAGCTGCCGCTACCAAAGAAACCCCAAAAGGTCGTAACCTAAAAACTCAAGGCATGATATAGCATTTGAAGCCACGCTGTAGACATATATTATCGGCGATGTAAACGTTGTTCCAATAAGATGGCTAAAGAACTTATGAACACAATACAGGAAGCTACTATATTGACTGGACTTGCGGCAGGTATCGGTTGGGTCGGAAAAAAAGCAATCAAAGAGCCTTTGACTAACGATCCTTCATCTAGTATTTTGAACTTCGTGAAGTGGATAGCGGTTCTATCTGGTGGCCTTACAGCTAAGAAATACCTAAAGGACAAAGGGTATTGGAAGCCTGTTGAGTAGCAGGGGCGACTCTACCTCACCTTCGAAGCTATGGCATCAATAATATTTATGGGATTTGTCTTCGCCATAACTAGTGCTGCTGCTAGTATTGCCACACACGAAATAGAAAAAGCAATTAGCGGGCCTAATGCGGCTGCCGCAGAGATGGTAAGACATGATAAGGCCCAGGAGAAGGCAAATGCCGCTATTAAAACCTATGAGAAAAATCGAGAAAAACGACTAGAAGCACAAGCCACCTGGAACCACTGGAAAGAAAATAACGCACACGTTGGACTTAAAGATAGAATCGATGCAATGCGAAAACTCCATATATATCACACATTGCAAATGAAACTGGAAAAGCCTAAACTCTCAGATTATTATCGACCATCTAATTCGAGGAAAACTGCCGAATTGGTGGCCTTAGGTGGTAGTGTATTCGCGACTGGATACGTTGCCACTCGATTCTTATAAGAATTGGTTATAGCTATGCTTTTAAAAAACGAGCTTTTTTACGTTTAACGTAATTACTAGATCACTTACTAGATTACTAGAGTATTACTAGATTACTAGAGTATTACTAGAGTATCACTATAAGATTACTAAACGAATCTACATAAAATAAGAAAAAATAAAATAAAAAAAAAAAAAAAAAAAAGAAGGATAAGAACTTGTCAGCTAGATAAGTCTTTATCTCTAGTCGCTGGATACGCTATTAGTCGATATGCCTTTTAAAAAACGAGAATTTTTACGATCGACGAGATACTAAAAAAGGAAAAAGAATAAGAACTAGTTGGTTAGATAAGTTCTTATTCCTTTTTTTTTCTTTTTTCTTTTTCTCTTCTTGTTGGAGGTTAGAATACATAGATATATAATGGATGCTAAACTTGCGAATACCTTCTATGGTCCTATGGGCTATTGGAAAGGTTATGCTGCAATTAGTAAGTTATCAATGGCTGCAAAAGTATCGGAAGATGTAGCTAAGGGTTGGTTAGAGAAACAAGCCATGTGGCAAATATATCTATCACCACCACGCTATATTCCACGACCACATTGGACTGTATCGAAACCTAATGAAGTTCATCAAGCTGATTTGATATTTCTACCTCATGATAGACCTAGTCGTGGAAGGAAACTATATAAGTATGCTTTAGTGGTAATCGACGTAGCTTCTAGATATAAAGAGGCTGAACCTTTAGCATCGAAAGATAGTGGTGAAGTGTCTGCAGCATTCGAACGAATCTATAAACGTAGTCCACTAGAATGGCCAAAAACATTACAAGTAGATCCTGGTAGAGAATTCATGGGACGTATGTCTGAAACATTAGAACTACGTGGTACGAAAGTTCAACGAGGTGAGGCTGGTAATCATAGAGCGCAAGGCTTCGTCGAACGAGCGAATAGAACACTAGCTGAGAGATTGTTTGGATATCAATATGCACAAGAGATGGTACTTACTTCGGAAGGATCAGATGAGCGTAGTAGAGAATGGGTAGTTCGTTTACCAATGGTTATCAAAGCCCTGAACAGTGAGGTGACTCGACTTACAGGAAAGGAGCCTTCAAATTCTGTAGTGACGCAACGAGTAGATCTAAAGACTCCTACATATTCGCGCACTGTTGGTTTGAGAGAAGAGCGCCTACCATTCGACGTTCTAGTTCGATATCTTTACGCACCAGGAGAATTGGAAGGGGGTGAAAAACGTAGAGCTACTGATCCTGTGTGGAGTTTGCAGATATACACCATTTCGCGAAGTGTAGTATCTTCGGGACAGCCCGTGCTTTACTACCTTGCGAAGCGAGAAGGGGAGAAGGACGCACCCAAACGTGGATTCGTTCGTGAAGAGCTACAAGTTGTTTCTAGGGATACGGAACTACCACCAAAAGGAATTCTGTTTGTACCCAAGCGCTAGACAGCGTACTCTATTGGCTCGGTGTGGATTCCATCGGGAAGAACGCGTCTTTTGTCGTAGTAAGCTGATAGCCCAAGCTTCCGTTGTTCGTAGGTTGCCATACCTTCTGGCAATAGGCGGAAGCCTCGGTTTTTCGCCACATCAATACTACCCTGGAGCGCTGCTTCGAATCTAGCCCATGAAACGTCGTTGTGCCGTCTAGACATACCTTTGGTGGAATACTTTCTGCTACCACCCGTATCGACGTAGTAGGCTTTCGAGCATAGGGCAATTGCGCGCTGTCCTTCGAATTCGAGTTTGAAGAGTCCTGGGGTACGACTGCTCCACTTGTCCCAAGCTAGCCACTCTTTTCTGTGGGCTGCAAAGTCCTCGCGCAATTCTGGTCGTACGACTTCATCGATGGTGTTTCCCGAAATTGCGATGTAGGCACTGTCCGTGTCCATCTGGATGTATTCGAAATCATCTCGAGCGATGTACTTGTCGAGGAAGTCGTAGTAGAACTCGAGCATGCGAAGTTTGGCAAGCTGGTACACGGCAATACCTACTTGGAAAGGGCGTTTGATTTGGATCTGGTTCTTTCTACTTTCAAGTTCGTATGCCAGACCAATCTCTTCCAGGTCTTCGAACCAAACACTTCGCATAGCTTTGTCGACGACCTTCTCGTCTTTGGTGTAGGTGACATTTGTTTGTCGCCCCAAATCTTCAATCAACTTTCCATAGGCACTATTTCCAAGTAGCTTGAACACGTCTGCTAGCAAGGTTTTACTTTTGTCTACATCTCCTGTACGTCGTGCTTCGGTGACTTGATCCACAAACCATTCGAATACTTTTTTGGGTTCGTAGTCTATCGTGCGGTAGACCGCGGGGATCACTGCGCCATGGTCTAGATACCAAAGTAGAAGAGGAGCATAGAGTAGCAACTTCTTTCCCGATAGACTCCCAACTAGCTTCATTTCCTCACTGCGCTTTCTTCCCGTCTTCTCAAGGTAGGCCAACATTTGTGGAGGAATTGCTTCCTTGGGGATTTTCTTGTTGTAGAAGAAGGGGGGCATCTCCTCAAATTTCTTCCACAATTCTTTTGGTATCTCGATGTCTACCTCCGCAGCGTTTCGTAGACATTCGACAAATCCTTCGGCTTCTAGACCTGGCTCGTCGTAGTGCACAACCTCTTCTTTTCCACAAGGCATTTCTAATTCCATGGTAGAAAGATATAGGGCGTTGGCATCGTATCCAAGAACCTTGCGACACACCTTGGTTCCACCCTGATGACTACGAATCTTAGTCACTCCTGCTTCGTGGCGTCTGGTGAACACTATGCTTGGACCTCCCACGACAGCGTCTTTCAGCATGTGGTAGGCTTCCTTACTTGGAGCGTACATCTCAGCTCCCCTTTCTACACTACCTCGAAGCAGGAACTGTAGCGAGACTCCTGGGATGGACACTGCATCTTTCAGCATGTCTACTCCCTTCTCGTGATAGAAATCTCGCATCTTTTCGAGTGCCTCTAGGAATGGAACTACGTCTAGGTTGTTGTAGTATCGTAGCCAGTCTGCAAAGGTCTCCATTCCCTTGTCGAGAAAGGTGCACTTGCAGTCTTCGAACTCTGACCTAGATAGTAGGTGTTGACCTTTCAACTTCGAACCCCACTCTCGATAATCTGGCAATCCAACGTGATCCAACTTGTCTGGAGAGTCGAACCACTCATATGGGAAGAAACTCTTTTGCAACTCACATCCATAGGCAGCGATCCAACGTTCGTAGGAAGTTCCAGGTCCAAGGTAGTTCATCACATCGAGGAAACGGAAATCGGGAGTTAAGAGAAACATAGTGGTGTTGGCTTTCTTTGCTACTCTGACTTTCTTGCATGTGTCGGCAATAGATTCTACGAAATAGTTTCTGATCAGGTTGAGATCGTACCTGCCAGAGTTGAAGCCTAGAACGGGAACTTGGTTGACCCATTCGTCGATTCTCATCCGTTGTGCCTTCGATAGGGTGTCGAAGGAGAATTCAGGTGTCTTGGGGTCCGCAACGACTTCTCGGATTGCTTTTGCTCTTCGTTGGAGTTCTTCGACAAAGGCGGCTACAAGTTCTTTTGGATCGCGTCGACAGATGTGGGTTGGCGTTCGATCGTACGTGTCGGCAATTGATACTGATATTGGGATATGAACGTTTTCGATGGTCAATCGATCCGTTGGTTGTCTTCCTTTCGTTGTATCGAGATAGGCTTCGAAATCGTACACTATGGCGTGTGGGTAGGCAGTTTGCGTTGGCGTGGGAACCGGTTCGTTTGTCTCCTTTGTAGAGCAGCCCCAAGCCTCCACTACTACATAACCTGCCTTGCGTAGACTTTCGGTTCTTTCGCAGGTCTTGCGATAGAGCCTCGTTTCCCTAGGGAAGCATTTCGGGCAGCCGTGGAAATAGCATCCATGAAATTGGAAGATGGTTTTCGAAAGAGGTTCGTAGCCGTCGACCGGCGCTCCTTCTATCCAATGCTCTCCACCATGTCCACAAGCTGCGTGATGAATGTGTTGCCCAATCCTTTCGGCTTCGCGTTTCAACCAGCGTAGAGCGACTTTGCTGGCTTTGTTGGAATCGCTCTCTGGCCAGAAGGCTTTTTCGTATGCCGACTGAGGTACTGTGATTGCTTTTCCAGAGCAAACAATCTTTGTTTCTCCACGACTACAACGATCTGCATGGCGTTGAAGGTCTGAGGTTTTTGTGAACCGTTGCTTACAATCGTTACATACGTAGATGTGCCCTAGCTTGTTGATGTTCTTGATATAGAAGGCATGTCCTTCGTATATCCCAATCGTCATCGTATGCTTGTAGTGAGCTGCATGTCGCATCAGATGCCAAGCGCCAGCCTCCGTAGGTTCGTACACCCGAATGCCGATTCCAAAGTGTAACTCAACTCCCTCCAGCTGGTCTAAGGAAGTCTTGGGAACGTCTTGTGTGGGCGCTGTCAGGTGATAGAAGTCCAGGGCAAGTTTTCGAGCTTTGACGCAACACCTATCTGATCGTGCTCCTTCATGCATGGCAAGGCAGCGCCACAGACATAGGTTGTCACCATATCGATCAAGGGCAAGCATTCCTTTCTTATGGCGAAGCCATTGAGGTAGTGGGCCTGTTCCCAACAGAGGCTGCCGATCGATCACGACTTTGACATCCACGTAGATCCAACGCACAAAAGCCCATTGGGTATTTGGTCGATTGATGTTGTCGGGATTGAAACGAGCTGTCTCTTTGCTATTGATCCACTCTTCTGCATCTCCTAGGATGTTCACCCATGGAGAGCCAGGGACAGTCTTGGAGAATAGCATCACACGCCCGTCGTTGACATTGAGAATGCGATAGGTGTAGCTGTAGCGCAGGTAGAAGCTGGTGGTTACCTTTGCAACTAACCCTTCCATGATCCTAGGAGTCAAATCTCCTCCCACACCTTGGAAGAAGCGCCATCGAATAGTGCGGCGACCTATCTCCACTCCCTCGAGCATTCCATCTCTCTCATCGAGAATAGCACCTGCCTCTCGAGCTAGACTCCTTGGTAAAGGTTCGCTACGAGGTCGTCGGGCTGCCATTTTCTTTTGCAACCTTGTGTGTTGATATACTATATACAAATCTTTTTCTCTAATAGAGTGTTGAAATGTAAAAAAATACGATTTAAAAATAGTACAACAAAACTGCTTTAATCCGGAAAAAAGCGGTAGAAACCGATATCGTAAAAATACGATAAATAGTATTTAATCCGCCTTCGTTGGGCAAGAAAAAAGTTGTATCATTTTGCCTCTGGGTAAGAAAAGTGGTATCATTTTACTTAGTAGTAGAGCCGGGAGTAAAACTGATACCACTTTTTTTTTGTTGTGCAAGGGCGTCAAAAAAGGAGATTTCTGAATTTGCTTTTTGACGTCCTTGCACAACAAAAAAAAGTGGTATAATTTTGACGCCGGCTCTACTACTTATAATTTTTCTATATCAACGGCAACTGTTCCTGACAAGTTCAAAATCGCTAAGGTAATTCCTGTTTTTAAAAAGAACTCTTCTCTAAATCTAAATAACTATCGTCCAATTTCTCTTTTATCTGTCTTTAATCAAATTTTTGAAAAACTAATTTGCAAACGCCTAACTAATTTTCTTGAGAAACATGATATATTTTTTGCTAACCAATTTGGGTTTCGCTCAAAACACTCCACAATTCATGCTGTTTTAACTATAGTAGATAGTATTCAGAAAGCGATCGAAAAAGGGGAAGTCTCTTGCGGACTTTTCCTTGATCTAAGCAAAGCATTTCATACAGTAAATCATGATATTTTGTTAAAAAAGCTTGAGCACTATGGAATACGAGGTATCGCACTTGATTGGTTTAGATCCTATCTTACCAATAGAAAACAATTTATATTAATCTGCAGTTATTCATCATCAGAAAGCAGCATAACTTGTGGTGTCCCTCAAGGGTCCGTACTTGGACCTATTCTCTTCCTTCTTTATATCAATGACTTCAATAATTGTTCACAAATTCTGAGTGTTAATATATTTGCTGACGATTCAAACCTTTTCTGTACGGACACTAATCTGCTGAAACTAGAAAGTACTGTTAATAGTGAGCTAAAAAGAATTTTTTACTGGCTTTGCGCTAACAAACTTTCACCTAATATTGAGAAAACTAACTTTGTCCTTTTCCATCCACATCAAAAGAAGATAACTTATCCGTTGACATTGTCCATAAACTGAATAAAACTATTAAACAAGAAAAATCAGTAAAGTACCTAGGTGTTTTGATAGACTAACTTAAACTGGAAATGCCATATTCGTGAAACCTGTAAAAAAAATAAACGAAGCATAGGTGTATTCTCAAAAATCCGCTACTACGTTAATCTTAACATTTTGACCCAACTTTATTACTCGTTAATTTATCCCTATTTAACTTACGGAATCTTAATATGGGGAAACACCTATAAGTCAACGATTCGTCCTCTATTCATTCTTCAGAAAAGAGCTTTACGTATTATTACATTTTCTAAGTTTGATGCCCATTCCTCCCCCATTTTCAAGCAACTTAAAATACTTAAAATTAATGATTTGTCTTTTTCGCATACTGCTCTTTTTATGCAACAATTTCACTCAAGAGAACTCCCAGTGACTTTTGATGACTTCTTTCAGCTTCTTAGCAGTAAACACAATTATAACACCAGACTAGCCTCTCGAAAAAGCTATTACCTCCCCAAAGCTCTCACTAATTACGGAACCTTTAACATTAGATTTGTGGGAGTTAAAGTCTGGAATTCTCTTGACTCTAGCGACAAACAACTAAGGAGAAACGCTTTCAAAAACAAACTGAGAGCTGATTTTATATTACAATACTAACTTGCTATTCATCTTGTACCCGCTAGCAATTAAAATATAAAACTTCTCATCGCCACTCTGTTACTTAATATTTCTTTTCTCTTTAATGACAGCCTTCCTACGTTTGTTAGTATGTTCGTTTTGTCTGTAACTGCGACGTTCTTGTGCTTGTCGTTTTTACTATTAATTGCAAATTAAGTATATTCACGCACTCTCCTATTTCGCACCTTTCTCTGCTAGGGCGCCCTAGCTAGATTAGCTTTTTAGTTATTCTAGGGCGTCCGTACCACACACTTTCTGCTCATTTTCTTATTATTATATAAAACAAAAATGTAAATTGATTGGTACAAATAAATATATTGTTGTTGTTGTTGTTGTTGTCGAGTCTCGTACCCAGGGGTCGTTACGCGCCTAATCTAAGATAGCAGTGTAAAGACTGATCACGTGACCAAAAATTGTTTATTTACCAGTCTTGGTCGGTCCGTAAGGATGAAAACCTTGCCAGAGGCCTTGTAAAAGGTCGAGGTTCATGACCGAAGGCAAACGTTTTTCTCCATACAGACCGACCAAGGCCGGTAAATAACGTTTTTTGTGTTTTAAACTTTTTATTTTATCATTTTATTTCCTGGTTTAATAGTAATTAGACACAAAAATAGGAAAGCACTATGACGTAAGCACACATGGAGCTGACAAAGCAATCAATCAATGAAACACCAAATATGCAAGTTCGCCTGACTGACTCCAGAATCTTCACTCTGTCTGTACGTTCCAAGAATAAAGTTTTGTTAAAATCATCTCGTGGAACACGCTAATGCCTCCCCTCAAAATGCACAATCTATTAGAAAGGCGAAAAATGGTTAAAGATGCTGTGTCATGGTAATGAGCACGTATGGAATCAGTGTTCGATTGGTGGCTGTTAATTGGCTTCAAACAGTTAAAATGTCCTCCCTTAAAACGTGATTGAAAAAAAATCAAAGGTTGGTAGTTCCACAACCCCATAGTTACTGTTGGTAAGTCACACAATCCATCGGATTTTACCACAAAATTTCAAAAAAATACATTGATTGCAAAAAAATGCATGTCTTCATTAATTTTCAGGTATTCTAATCATATATCATCACCAATATCTAAAAAAAAAACAAGGACCAAACAGACGAAGTAGAAGGACCGGATCTCCTCGGAGGGATCTAATCAGCAAAATTGTAAAGGTAATAATAGAATGATGCAAGGGTGATTTGAACGGTTAGGGAATGATTATAATTGACCAATATTTCGGCTGGCACGGCCAACCTTCATTAGGGTTTACAAGTTGTGAAGATATGAAGACCGTTGCAAATTCCATTGCTGTATGGTATCTGTACAGGACCCGAACAGATCCCATTACCCGAACAGATCCCAGGACCCAAACAGATCCCCAATTGTACCCGAACAGACCCTGAAGGATTTATAGGAATGGACTCGTGGAACGTGGTAAACTTCGCTGAACTTGGTCAACATTCCCCCTCTAGAGCAAACATTAATGACACATGTGACTCCAAGCTGATGACGTCATTGGTCACGTGACTTTAGTACGTATGGGGAACCGGAACGGGATCTGCGCGCATTTAGAGACTTGGACTACACATTTTGTTTGAAAATTTGTTTAAATAGTTTGTTTCTGTTTTATTGAATCAAATATATAACTACTACAACTTATATAACTAATATTCAACTAGCAACCATAACTCTTTTTAACAATTTTAACCAGTATTCGCGACATCATATAATTCACACCTGACTCGCGTTTTATTTTCACTGTGGCTCAACACGAGCTGCTTCTTTTTTAGGCATGAATAATGTTAAAATAAAACCCGGAAATCCGTGTTTCACAGTCACATTGCACGATGCCACTTATAGCGGTGACATTTGACCTGTAAATCGGCAAGCCTAATACTAGAGTAATTTCTGGCCTATTTACCTGGTATTTACCAGTTTCCCTTTCTTCTATTGCTTGTCTTCAAATTCTTCACCACCACCTGCAGCAAAGGACGTGGAAACGAGACATAAAAGGGCAAAACAGAGGTACGCACTGCGAAACATGGTCTTGGCAGAACTTTTCGAACTGGGATGCATTATCAGCTTAGCGATCAATATTCATGGTAAACCACCTGTCAATCATTCTCAGCAACAGCACCTAGCATTTTTATGCAGATTACCTCTACTGAAAAAACGTCTCTATACACAGGTCTACAAAATATTAGAAAGAAAGAAGAAAGACGTACAGGGAATGGCCGCGGGGAATGAATGGACGAATGAACGAACAAATGCTAGCTCTCTATCTGTTTTTAAGACTAAGCTTGGATAGTATTTACAGGATTAACTTTATTTAATTTCTTATTTTGCATTTTATTGTAAATCGGATATATTTTATTTATTTTCATATTTAATAATTTAATGTTGGCGTCATAACTGTATCCCGCATATAGTTGCTGCCCACTAAATAAATGTAGATGTAGATGAAAAGAAAACAGGTTTGAGTCACAACGTATGTCATGTTCACCAATTAACCTTGTCGGAATTTAGTTCTTGTTTAAAGACCCTGTGTCCGAGCCCATGGTGCTTTGCGCGCGCAAATCATTTTCGTAGGCTACGAAAATCAGAAAGATCGGTGTTGTTATTATGTGACTCTCGAATCTTTCGAAATCCATCCCTAGTTTGGGCCATCGTGTAATTATTCATAGGTATATATGCTTAACTGACTTTCTTTTATTTTAACTTTTGTATATATATCTTTTAAAATGAATCTTTAGTCGAATATTTCTTCGAATCCCGGTCTAGAGTGGCGAGTAGAGGAATGTTGAAGAAAGGACAGACAGCGAGGCGAAGCGACTCGACAAATATTCCTTCAGCAGTCCACATTGTACTTTCTCTAGGTCTACAAGAGAACACTTGTGGTTCAAAAGGACTACTACGTGAGTTTCCCGGGGATTTGCTGCACTAAGGGACCGGCGGGCTTCGTTGGAAAACTTCTGGCATCAAGATCATTCGTAATGGGAATTATAATTTCGCACGGCTAAGCTCCACTGAGGTATTACGACTTATCTGTATCTGTTTTGCATTTTTCATTGTCAGAAATTCATGCCACGCGTGCGCACTAGGCATTAAATTTCATCAATAAACAGATCCGGAGTTGCTCAGAATTTTACAGTAGTTTGTATGGAAGTTTTTTGGGGGGGATACATTGGGAGATAGTATTATAGCGAAGCTCATTTGTTCCGATCTTAGCAATTTCTAAATCATATTGCCTTCCGTAAAATTGTATTCTTTCAAGTTATAACGAATAATTATGGCTTCGAAAAGAATCTGAAATGAGTTAACTGACCTCCATGTTATGACCTCCATGTTGACAGCAATCTCCTTCCTTTCAGCCGTTATGATGGTTACTCTGATCAACTTTACAATATAAAACTCGGGTGGTTATTGTTTTGTCCCGATTCAGCCGAGTAGTTTAAAAGACGTTATATTGCCCAGATAGATCTAAATATAATTTCACATTATCCTCGAGCTGCGAATTGCGAACAAATATGAGTAATTTTAAGGTTTTTCGACGGCCACAGCAGGGAAGAATGCCGTAAACACGTAAGTCCTTTGCACATCTCTTGCCTCTCTCTTCGAAAGGCTTTGTCCGCCATTTCTCTCTCGGTTTGCCTGTACAAGCCTGGGAACTGGTATATTCTTAACTGTTCTTTCATTGGCTCTATTATAACTTTCATATATAAGAGCTTGTCTGATAGGGCTACAAAAATAACGCGGCATTGAAATAAAATATGCAAAACTAAATCGTGACTGTATTCCCTGTAAACGTACTCGGTTACACTGTTTACCTCCCGCTTGGCTATTAGCCGCTCTACTTATAATAATCCGACATAGCTAGAACTTTCCAACCACGCAGTTCATAAACACTAGAAGCCTTTCTAATTCGACCGCTTTCGCAATTCGCTTCGAGCAGAGTGTTTGGCCTGGAATAATGGCTGAGCGAGCCTGAGAAAAAGTAATTTATGATGGGCAGGCAGATTTGCATAATTTTATACCCCGCCCACAATGGCATGAATTTCTGACCATGTATTAGCAGAGAAAGCAATGTCCTTAACCTATTTTTCATCCTCCAGTACGTCTAGAAAGTCTTGCTACCAAAACTACGACCGCGGTTCAAACTCCAATCTGCCGAGTTCAGCTGTTACTTCGCTTTGAGTTTGACTCGAGTGCGAGTACGACATTTCATTTTGCACTCAAAATATATCATTCGCAAGGAAAGTAGAGATCTTCAAATACAGCTAAGCAATACTGGAGACATGAAAACAAGGTAGCAAGAGTATGTGTTTGCTTGTAGAGTTGTGAAAAATCGCACTCGTAAATCAAATTATAATCTAAAGGCAGAACAACTGGCTTCCTGCCGAGTATTGCTCAAATCATATTCGAAGCATCCGGGGAAAATTCGCGGGCTCGATTGGGTTTTTAATCCGGTAGAAATTATGAAATTCGTTATCCAAAGTGTATGTGTACTTCTTTTATGAAACTTCGAGAGCAATCGAGAGCATTTTAGTTCGCCTAAAAGCTGGCCTTTAATTTATGGCGCAAAGCACCATGGGCTCGGACACAGGGTCTTTAACTTAGCTCTGATTGCCGTAATTTAATGAAGCAAAATGAGTCACATTCGTATGCTGGCTGCGTGAATACTGGTTAAAATTATGTTGCTAGTTGAATATTAGTTATATAAGTTGTAGTAGTTATATATTTGTTTCAATAAAAACAACCAAGTCTCTAAATGCGTGCATATCCGTTCCGGCTCCGCATACGTAACTAAAGTCATGTGACCAATGACGTCATCAGCTTGGAATGACATGTATCACCAAGTTTAGCGAAGTTTACCACGTTCCATCCACTCTCCTGAGTCCATTCCTATAAATCCTTCAGGATCTGTTCGGGTACAATTGGGGATCTGTTCGGGTCCTGTACAGATCTTAAGTTGAAAGTTGTCACAGATGAAGATGCTACATATCGAACTCAAGAGGATATAACTGGAGAGTATGTTACAAGCAGAAATGATGATGCAAGCGCTGTTCGAGAATCCGCAACAATACCAACGGTCACTCAAAATGGCGGCAGTTTTGTTCATGACGCTAATTACGAAGTTGTAGAGTTCAAATATCTCCCAAGAAGATTTTAACGAAAAAATCGAGAGACTGAATACAACTCTGAGCATTGAATGTAATGAACAATCTATAGAGTTAAAATATATTGAATGCAAACTCAAAAATGCTCTGAAAGAAATGAAGATAGATGTGTACAATAAAATGGAGCAGCTAAGGGATGAATGGGAGTCAAAATACCAGAAAACTGTTGGCGACTTGACGAAGATGAACTCCAAATTGAAAAGCGAAATGTAGCAGTTGCAAAAGGAGCTACACAGCATAAACAAAAATTCATCATCCTCACCCGCTACAGCACAGACTGAATTTGAATTGACCAGTGACAGTGGTATAAACTTTATTGAAGATATCGAAGAAGAAGACAGTTATACAACTTATTTCAGCATTTACTACCAGGAAATGACGAAAAGGGCGTGGCAAACACTTCTATACGGGAACTAACTCACAGTCAGGAAAATAACGTCGATTCAAGTGCATAACAAGTCAAATCCGCAACACTGCTCAATTTAACTACCCCACAAGAGGTACGATATCCTATAGCCACACGATCAGCCACAGCAAACCGTCGGCACAGAACCCCTGCGTAGACAGCACGACGTAGACAGACCACCTGATCAGCGAAATGAGAGTACGGAAGGATCCATTTTAATGTTATCCGATTCGATATTCAGAGGGGTTAAACAACATAGGTTTGCTGCAAATAGATTGATGTCAACGAACAATATGTACCATGGAGAACAGATAACCTAATCAATCACATCAATAATATGCAAAGTGCATCGACCAATTATGAATTTGTAATAGTACGTACTGGCCCTAACGATGTTGGCATAAAGCCGTAGAAGAAATATCTATATTATAATAACATATAACCGCATTGTTACAATATTAATATGTCAAAAACAATGGGGAAATGCAATAATTATTGTCTCAGGTCTGACTTATCATAGGAATGACAGTAGAAAAAAACCCACAATAGACGAGATAAACACACATTCCGAGAGCGTTCGTTCTTAAGGTAGTAATGTTTCATTTGTCTTCATTATACTCGTCAACGTAATCCATGTGGGATGAGCTATTTCAATCTGCGCGTTTTCTCTTCATTTCCCAAGCCCGCTTCTTCCATGTGGGATACTTAAAACCATAAACGTGCATGCTCTTTGAATATTTAGTCAACCGCATAATTACATTGTATTTTAGTGTTATTCTTCTCAAAAACAACACGCTTGTCCCCAAGGGAAGCCATGCAGGGTCGTTCAATCAATGGCGCACAGTCAAGCATTAAGTAATGGTCCAGATAAGAACTGTAGTGTCTACGGCAAGGAATGTTAAAAGGTGTTAATTTTCTATTATTCTTTCTCGTAATTTCATTGGTTGATACTTATAAATTCAATATAAACCCATCGAAATAATGCATTTTCATTCGATATTTTTTTGTGATTTGAATTTATTTTTGATCAAACTAACTATGGTTTAATTTCGAATAATATCGTATGTGGGGAAAGTTCTCAAATTTTCGATTGAAAAATCCTTTGTTTTCTCTATATCCGATTGGCTGGATGGTGGCTTCTCTGCGTTTTCACAGAAAAAAGAGCCAGTAGCATAAAAAAATACTTTATTTTCGAGATGTAGTTTGGACTGTAGATACCTCCTAAAGCACTCAAGGCATATTCAAGCAAAATCGTATGTGGGGGAGGCTCATTGCCGCAGAACAATGGATTCCACTACAGTTCTTATCTGGACCATTACTTAAACAAAACGTTTTCGAAAGCAACTCAACTGCGACGATTTAGTTTCGGCAGAGAAAACTAAACTTCCGTTCCTCGGCGATCATGGTATAACAAACTATCGGCCGAAGCGGCCTCGGGACTTTTACAAATCTTCCCTCGGCTCTCGAGGCAATTTAAATCACTAATACCCCTCATGCCATGGTATAACTAATAATTACTTTGATCAAAAATAAATTCAAACCTCCAAAATTATCGAACGCAAATGCGTTATTTCGATGGGTTTCTATTGAATTTATCAGTATCAACCAATGAAATGACGAGAAAGAATAATAAAAAAGTTAACACTTTTTACATTCCTTGCCGTTCAACACTACAGTTCTTCTGATCCGGATCGGCTTACTTGAAGTGCCCAGAACTCTTCTTGCAAGTTTTATAACTATGAACCTCCAAAACGTTTAGAGTACTTCTGTGAAGAAAGTTTTGGTTTACAGAGAATACTTTATGTTCTACGCTTGTTTGAAATCGTGTAAATTTACCTTTCCTGATCCATGACCGCGTACTGAGTAAAAGCCTGGGTCGATTCCTGGGTAGACGTCATCTTGACGTCATACTGAATTAATTCGACTTTGCAATCATCTGAAGAAATACTTTAAATGTTGACTTAAAATGAATTTTTTCTTTACTAACAACTCACAAACTGTGTATATTTTCTATGCATCGATGTTGTTGTGATAGAAAAGCGCCATGAAGAATAATGCATTACTAACATGACGTCTACCCCGGGATCGGCCCAGGCTTTTACTTACGCGGTCATGGGTCAGGAAAGGTCAAATTTACACGATTTCAAACAAGCGTAGAACATTTTGCATTCTCTGTAAGCCAAAACGTTTTTCACAGAGTACTCAAAACTTTCCGAAGATTCATAGCTATAAAACAAGAAGGTTATATTGCCGAATCTTTTGTTATTGTCATCCAGCATGGCCGCCATGACGTCTGTTTCAAACGAAGAATATTGAAATAAAACTAAATGACTGATTAGACTACTACGATACGCATGCATTCTAGTATATAACAATCCTACAGATTGAACTAAATGATAAGACCACTACAATTCTAGTATATTGAATAACCTTACATTTCTTTGATGTGACGACTCAAACCACATAAGAGGTAATAGAACGTGGAAGGCGGATAGTCGTCACGGTCTTCCTTGCGTACTCCTACAATAAATCTTGCAAGCCAAAAATTCAACTCTTCTGGGCTTGATGTTGACGTTCTAAGTATCTTTCCAAGACAGTATCGACAGCTTTCTTTCGAAAATTTGCCCACGACTCCCAAACTTTGACTGCCCACTTCTTTGAACGTCTCGTGTTTGCTGGTACTCTTTCGACGTTTCTCCTCTCTAAATCACTTTCGGTCACTATATCGCCAAAGTGCTTCTTTGAATCCTGAAACTCATTGCCATCCTCGAGAAACATCAGCTCTTCCACAGAAAAAAACCTAATGTTTATCCCAGAAACAAGGTCTTGGATATCAATCTCCTCAAACAACTCCATTGCTAGCGAGAAGAATAATCAACTAATGTAGTTGAACCAAATAAATTTGTCAGTTAGGCCAAGCATTTTGCATAAACACAATTCCAATGAAAAATGTTTTGATTTCATGTTCATTTGCACGTGAATTTCAAAACAAAGTATAAAACTATTTCATTCTCGTGCAACGTGGCATTTCGAAATGTGGCCCAGGTTCGATTCCCGGCAGGTGCGGCGCCATATGTGAGTTGAGTTTGTTGGTATCTCACCCTCGCTTCGAGGATTTTTCTCCGGGTCCTCCGGTTTTACTCCCTCCACAAAAACCAACACGCTAAATTCCAATTCGATCTGTGATTTAGCCGGGTTATGGTTTTGATCATCCCCGTGTCAGTTGTTTGGAACACAGATGTCTCGGTCGAATGCCATTTCTTATTTCCGCTTTGATTCTTTGTTAGCCTTCCCTTTGCGAGTAGATATGACGTGAATTGGTTATGGCGACCCTTTCACAAACCTTCGATAGAACCGGTAGTAACGAGATAGGTCTGTTGTTGTTTAGAATTTCTAACTCTGATATTCTAACGGAATCTGAAACAACCATCGATCCTTGACGTCATTGATCAAAATAAATTAACTGCTGTCGTGCTTCTAGATGTAAGCTAGGCCTTCGATAGCATCAATGACGAGATACTCATATCGAAATTGCAAGATGTCGGCGCCTCTCGCTCTAGCCTCCAGTGGTTCCGCAATTACCTCTCTGACAGACAACAAGTAGTTAGGATCCACTCAGCAGTATCGGAGCCCCTTCCTGTGGTCAGCGGTGTACCCCAAGGAAGCATCCTAGGTCCGCTTCTCTTCAGTATATATGTTAACGATCTTCCTTCAGTACCACAGAAATGCAGTTCTCAGTGTTATGTAGATGATACAAAGCTCCACGTTTCCTTGCACTTACAAAACAAGCTAACTACTATTGCTGACATGAATCAGGACTACTTAATATACGTAACTGGTGTTTCGACAATTTCCTGCTTCTTAACCCAGACAAGACATTGCTTATCGTGTTTGGTAGCAGACAGATGGTGACTAAACTACAAGACTTCAGTTTACTGCTACTAGGAAAGGACCTTGCGCCGGTCCAAGTGGCCAAAGACCTGGGCGTTATACTTGACCCTCACGTATCATATGATGAACACATAATTAAAACCCAATCTTCGTACATGTCTCGTCTGGGACAAATAAATCGTGCTAAACATGAATTCGACAAGCAAATTCTTTTATTGCTCAAATGTGTGGGAAAATGCCACTAACTCTAATATCAATAAACTGCAGGCTGTACAGAACTTTGCATGCCGCATCGTTTAGTGGTGCACGGAAGTTCGACCACGTAACATCAATTTTAAAGGAACTACACTGGCTGCCAGTTTCAAGCCACAATCACAGACATAATTGTTGAGACACTCAAGGAACTACACAGGCTGCCAGTTTCAAGCCACAATCACAGACATAATTGTTGAGACACTCGACAACATAGTTATTATATGAGAAGAAACAAATACTGGACACAAAGCTAAGACAGCTGAAGCTTCGCAAATCCCCCTTCCCCTTTCAATGATCAGTGGTAATGAATGAATTTCAAATTAACGTGCACCTAAACCAACATTGAAGGGGGAGAGAGGGTTTATTTAAAGAATGGTCTCTAAAAGTGAGCAGTGTCCCAAGTCATTTTTTCTGTGATTGCAGCTCCATTATCGTAGTGCCAAATGGCTTTTAAGTGCATGACGCATAAATGTTCTATGCGCTTGACAACTACATGCACCAAATAAGTGTAAATATAATTATCTGCGCAAAAAATACATTCAGCTGAAAACAAGACTGATTATGGTGTACAGATTATAGGTAGGTCAAAAAAGGTAGTGTTTTAGTTTAGCTTTGAATTTAATAACAGGTGGACTTTGGCGTACATTTAACGGGAGAGAGTTCGAAAGGCCAGGAAAGTCAGAGACTGTCATTTACTCTTAAAAAACACACACTGAAAATTGCGTTATTAGCTCTTACAGCGAACAAGCACACAAGACGTAGCATGTTAACACAAAAGCAGTCTTCGTGTCTAAGGCTCTTTTTATGTTAACATGCCTCATATGTATAAACCACCTGTATCGTCCGATGGTCTTAAAAGCGCGCGCAAATTACTTCACTGTACCAAACCCTCCCCCCTGAGATGCAAATTGACACCAACTAGAGCGCGCAGATATGACGTATTGAGCGCGCACATTTGACCGTTAGTGATGTCATAGACAGAAAACTGCATCACAATTGCACAAAACTGCCATCGTCCCGGTAACTCATCACTTTTTGCACGAAAGCCGTTGAAAACAAACTGTGTGAAAAACTGTTAACCGTTAAATTACGAAAAGTGAACTTTGAACATGTCGCAACACCTCTCAAACGCGTAAGTACGATCTGTTTTTACGTGCTAGAAATATTCCATGTACATAATACGTCTACCGCGTGTGCCTTTTTGCACAAAAAGATTTAAGAGATGAAGCGCTACAGATAACACCGCGAGTGTTGTTCAAAGTAAGAAAGTAAGAAGTAAGTTGCAACTAATGTTTGCTCCTGATTAATTTCGTTCTTTAGTCGAAAGCGGCGTCGAAGAGAGACTCAAGACTTTCTTCCAGTCACGCATACAAAGAAAAAAATCAAGAGTCTACCGAGTCCTTCCAGGGTAACGTTAACAATACTCTACAAAGTACTTTACTACGTGCAAAGTTATTTCAAAATGCATGATGCGAAGAAACGGCTTAAAGATTTCAAAAATATATTCATGGGGTTATTTATAGTTCAACAGAAAATTTCAACTCAGTTAAAACACATCCTTCACAATAAACATACAGTCACTTTTGAACGCAAAAAAGTACTAAATATCTCTTATTTCCCCAGCATGCAAAAGTCTTATCCTAAATATCTACTAGATATCGAGCTAGGATGCGAAAATTCATTACTTACAAACATGTCACATAACCTATTGAACTCGGTAGAAAACAATCATTATATTCCGTTTCTTTTTTCTCTTTTCTTCTTAGGCTCGCACAGCCGGTGAGCAACATCTCGATACACAAGTGCGGGAAAATGGAAACAACAACATCTCGTCTCCATCAGAGGAAAAAACTCGACCCAGAAAAACCCTGCTGGGAAAAAGACGTAAGTAACTAATACCTATTTTTTATAATGGTTGATATAAATAAGGATTTAAACATTTAAGTAAGTGAAAATTAAGTAAACCTTGTTCATGTCTGGCTAGAGCGGATTTCGTATGAGTGGGGCAAAAATACCGTACATCCGTAGCCTTACCGTAACCGTACTTTACTTAATGTACCGTAACTCTGTAATTTGATTGGATCAGAAAGACAAAACAATGTGCCTTAATTAAAGTAACCGCGCCATAAGTAACTTGCCCTGCAGTCATACGAAATCTGCTCTAATTATAAAATAGAACTATAAAACAAATCCAGGGAACGTTAAAATAATTAACGTGTTACCTAATAAGGTAATTCCACTTAGTTGTAAAAACTGTAAAGGAAAGAAGAAATATGAAGTATTCCCCCAGTGTTCCTATTGCAATCAAATTCATCAAAATCTTTATATGAATTGAAAGGTTAAGTAATAATTTCTGATCCCGTGGTTTGTTGACTCAACCGGTTTATAATACAAAGGACTTTCTGTCATGTTTAAAGTTTAGTAAGGCCGTCATTTTTTTCAACAGCTTGTCAGATCAGGGCTGATATCTTCTCTAAAAGGTTTAAACAACATAACCTTATTGGAGAAGGGTCTCAAGGGAAGGTTTATGCTGGCATCAGGGTTAAGAGAAAGTCCGGTCTGTCGGTAAGGGTTAGGGACTTACTGTCATTACCACAGGGGGGAGGGGTTGGGAGCAACTGTCATTACCACACGGGGGAGGGGTTGGAAGCAACTGTCATTACTACAGGGGAATGGGTTGGTAAGAATAGAAATGTACTATATGCATGGGTAAAGAGGAATAAGAAGGAAGGAGAGAACACTTCAGTAAATCTATAAATGTCAATATTTATGTAAGTGCTCATCAACTGTCATCTTTCTGTTTCTGCTGAATGTTGGTCCTTAATAACCTCAATCGCAATGCATTGTAGCTATCATACTGGTATTAGCAATCAAGTAGCGTCACAATGTATTCTGGGGTCTATTTATCTTTCGTTAAATCTGCCGTTAACTAACAACCATTGCTTTTCGTATGAAGTCGATATTCTCTTTCTTTTTTCTTATCAGATTGCCATGAAGTATGCCCGAAAGAAATCCCGCCGCGTCAAGCACTCCATTCCGGTAAGACAGCTACATGTTACATGACAATGAGCTGGCTGATGTTAAGTGCTTATAAACCCTGACTAGTTATGTGATTTAAAAGTCAACCTTGAAAACAAAATGACCGACAATCTGCCAATTTCGTTTATTAAGGAATCAAATTTCAATGACGTTATTTAAGTGATAACCTAATTGTAGTTTCTTTTACTCTGTTTCTTATGTCAGCTCCACTTATTAAAATATCATTATCTAAGATTGTAAGTATCAAATGCGTGATACCTGCAAAATTAACAACTCTTTAAATGAAGAAATTCAATTCATGTTCAACTCATTAGCATACTGTCCTTGAATGACGTCCTCTCAAGGATTTGTAATGCTTTTTTCAATACTACGACCATACATCGCCTAAAAATACTTGTCATGAACAAGTTATGAAACACTTTACAGCGCCCAAATAAATGATTTTTGTCTAGGGCTTATTGACACTTTAAAGTATCTAGCCCACATTGTTTATCATGAAAACTAGTCGATTCTACCTCAAGTAAATAGTTAAATAGTCTTGATTTGTGTGTTGCATCTATGAGTTATAAAGTTATATATTTTGAATATGCTAATGCATGACGACAAACTGGGAATTATCTGTGATTTCTTTCTCCTTGTGATTGAAATTATTTTCTGATTTAGGCAATATTTGGAAAAATCACTGATATGCATGAAAGCTTCACCTATAACATCCAGCATCTCATCTGATGTTCCACGTGATTGATTAAACATTCGTCTTACAGGTTGCCATCAAGTATGTCCCAAAGAAAATCGTCAAGCACACCGTTGAGGTATCAAGATATGTTATGATTACATGATTACACATTTTGTTATACAACCGATTTCAGTGTTACGTGCATATAGGCGGTGTTTCATGTTTTTTAGACAATTCTTCGACATACACATTCGATATAATAATTTGCGCAAATTTCCGTCACTTCTGGTCAACGCACGTTGGCGAATATATGTAGTTATGATATGAAATCATGTTTGCCGCGTAGCACTAGTAAGTGTAAAGAATGTGATGTAAAGTGGTAAGCTGTAGTGCTAAGTGTGCACGCCCTACGAGGGAAAGAGAAAAAAATATCTGACCCAAGTGGGACTCGAACCCAACGATCTCCAGGTTACATGTTGGCGAAGTCTGCCGAGTACTCGAACGTGAAAAAGCACCTAAATTATTATTCCATTCGGTACCAAAAAACTACGATAAACAAATGAGCCTAGTTACAAAGCATGTCAAATGATTGTGCCGAATGATTACGTCGAATGATTGCTCTTTGCACGCAACGCTGACAAGTTGTAAAGTGTACTTAACGTTCATTTTATTAACAGAAATATCGATTTTACATCATGTGAATAGTTGAATGGTAGAATATTTCTTGATTTGAGTGTCGTGTCTATAACTTATAGAGGTTTGTATCTCCAAAATGCTAATGAATATAACGTCTACCCAGGAATTATTTATTATACAAACACATCCTGGAAAAGAAACGGAATGACATTTGATAAACATCCATGTTATAATTATAGTTTGACATGCTGCAAGAGATAAACTGCATGACATTTGATAAACATCCATGTTATAATTATAGTTTGACATGTTACAAGAGATAAACTGCATGACATTTGATAAACATCCATGTTATAATTATAGTTTGACATGCTGCAAGAGATAAACTGCACGACATTTGATAAACATCCATGGTATAATTATAGTTTGACATGCTGCAAGAGATAAACTGCATGACATTTGATAAACATCCATGTTATAATTATAGTTTGACATGCTGCAAGAGATAAACTGCATGACATTTGATAAACATCCATGTTATAATTATAGTTTGACATGTTACAAGAGATAAACTGCATGACATTTGATAAACATCCATGTTATAATTATAGTTTGACATGCTGCAAGAGATAAACTGCACGACATTTGATAAACATCCATGGTATAATTATAGTTTGGCATGCTGTAAGAGATAAACTGCATGACATTTGATAAACATCCATGTTATAATTATAGTTTGACATGTTACAAGAGATAAACTGCATGACATTTGATAAACATCCATGTTATAATTATAGTTTGACATGCTGCAAGAGATAAACTGCACGACATTTGATAAACATCCATGGTATAATTATAGTTTGGCATGCTGTAAGAGATAAACTGCATGACATTTGATAAACATCCATGTTATAATTATAGTTTGACATGCTGCAAGAGATAAACTGCATGACATTTGATAAACATCCATGTTATAATTATAGTTTGACATGCTGCAAGAGATAAACTGCATGACATTTGATAAACATCCATGTTATAATTATAGTTTGACTAAATCAAAGAATAGTTTCCTTCCCAAGGAGAAATATATAACAGTAAATTCCTGGATTGACGTCACATTTATTAGCATTTTTCAGATATAAACCCCTATAACTCATATACACAACACTCAAAACCAGAATTATTCTACCATTCACTTGATGTAGAATCGATATTTGTGATGACAAAATAAACATAGAAAGTTGAGCGCGCACTTGAGGTAGTTGGGAGAATCTACGTTTTGATGATCAAATAAAACGAGTGGTTTACCGTGTTTTTACTCGTTTATTGATAAAGAAAATAGAAAACATCCGTCTTCCAATAGAGTTATGGAAAAACTTAATTGTGGAAGATTCATGGAAGAACTTGAAATACCAGTATAAACACTCGCCCTTCGTGTTCGTTTCTTATTCTCCCAAACTCCCACGTGGTCCAATAACCGCCGTGGAAACACGGAAAATGTTTCTATTTCATTAATAATGTAAAATAACCCAAATGGTACGTGCGCTCTGATTGGATAAAAGGCATGTTTATTTAAGAGGCTAAAGACATGGAAACAGAGCTGACGCCTCATCTCTTTTAAGTTGTGTTGTTGCATGTTGTAGTTATTTTATAAAAGCATGCAATATATATGACTCGATTTATATGTTATCTGTTATAACAATCGGGATATGTTGGGAGAACACCTAGCGCGTTTATAAGCGTTTTATTTTACTCAAATAAAGGAAACAATACACAAGGGAAATGTACATCTGAAATGGGGCAATCAAAAGGTATTGAACAGATTGTGTAAAGAAAGGTGTGCAATGCAGCTAGATTGTCTTAAACGTCCGATTTGTCACAACAGTGTTCGGAAAATTCTATCAATAGTTGCAATGGCATTTTAGAGGTGGGCCATGCTACTACTTTAACTTCCGGCACAGTTACAGTAGAGGTAGTTACAGGATGCTATAACATTGAAATGGTTTCCCATTGTTTCTGTGTCTCCACCAATCACATAAATACAGCACGGTTACGGCCGGGTGTTACCGTACGGCTACGGGCTTCAACTATATTTTTGTCCCACTCATAAGAACTCCGCTCTACACTAGAGTACTTTATTACTTTCTTTATTAGTGTTCTAATATTGTGTTTGATACGTCTCTATCCAAGAATCCATCAAGTTGCCACTTAGTTTTTAATGGAACGCATTCCTATACTATTTCTGAATCATTAGATCAGTAGTCTGCGCACATTTCCAGCCGAGGTTCATTTTCACCGCAACCTTCATCACCCGAACATTATCAAGCTGCTGGAGTACCACAACTTTGATGATAACCACGTGATTATCATGGAGAGACCACGTAAGTGCATTGACCTGTTAGAACACCTCATCAAACAGGAGAAACTGAGCGAGGACGCGGCCAGGAAGATCTTCCGCCAAGTGCTTGAGGCGGTTCTGTACCTCGAGCAACGGGACATACTACACAATGACATTAAAGCAGAGAACATCCTTCTGGATATGAGCGATGGCGGGAAAGTCAAGTTGATTGACTTCGGACTGGCCACGAGTGCCAGCGACGGTCCCTCTATAGAGTTCATGGGTAAGTTGACATTTGTTTAAGGTGTGCTCCATTACTCGTCGCGTAGTAGATACTCTAGCCTGGTTCATTGACCAAATTTCGGGTAAAAACGTTTTCCCTTAATTATTGCAACACAGCCATGTACGGTAAATCCGTCACATTTCGTACGGTATTAGATATCGTCATTCTTGAACTCCTCAAGTGGTTTTCCCCGAAATTTGATCGCTGAAACAGGCCTTAATATGCTTAATAGACCATTGCATAAATGACGTCCAATTTGAATAACCTTTATCTAGGAATATTTAGCCTCGCATCCATGTGAAACGATTTTGCGTGACAACTGGAACACGAGGCTAAAGTAAACTAAAGTAAAACTGAGGGCACGTTAATAGATGGAACTTTGATTCTCTGGAAATCACTGGTTCAGGCATTTCTTTCACTGTAAGCTATACACACGCTTCCCTGGATACATTTAGTCCAGTGGCTAAACTATCCCGATATAAGCGATATGTAGTGATCATTCTGTGTACTCACATTACGGAATACAGTCAATCAAACGCACGCTAAATAAGAGAGTGCCTCTATCTCAATCGTGATCTTTATCGGTTTAAATTGCTGGAGTCCCCTAGTTGCTCATTTTGTCATTGGTATTCAGAAACGATAGATCATCTATTTGTTGAATGTATAGAATCTAAAAATCTATATTTTGAAATAAGGGACTGGCTGGAAGAGTTTGATATATTTTTACCTGAATCGAATATAGTGAATATTATTTTGGGAGTAGAGGCAGAAACTCCAATAAATTACATTATTCTGAGTTATAAATTGATATTGTATAAGGCTAGAAAAAGCAAACATATTCCTTCTCTGTCTCTTTTTAAAAACCATTTAAGATATTCTCAGAAAGTCGAACTAAGCCGGAGTGGCAAAATCTAAGAACAATATTATCGTGCATCTTCGGAAGTGGGAAAAATTAAATATTGCTTTATTGGATTAAATTAAATTAAATATTGTCGATTATATATACAGCTGGCAAGGGTGTTATGTTATGTTATTATATTTTATTATAGTATTTGCTATTTTTTTCAGGGTTATCGTCGTTGTATGAGTATGTGCAACATATATATGTGTGTTTTTGTATATTGTTTAAAATAAAATAAAATAAAAAGAGTGGTAGTGTCAGCTGGCAAATGAGAAACCAGATAACATTAATAACATTTAGTGATGTGTAGCAAGGTCAGCAGTGCACCACATGTGTACAAAGAAAATATCATGTTGTGCTCTTCGTGTGATCACATGCATGATCGTGTTCCCGTGCTGAGTATCGTAAAAAGAGTCTTCGTTTTCGCCTACATTTAGTGATTGTATTCTCATTAAAGGCCGTCTTTAAAATTCTAAATATAATCCTTTCGTAAAAACACTGACAAAACGTTTAAAACCTCCGTAGATTAAGAAATACAAACTGCCGTCGCAAAGGTCTTGCTGAAATTCACATGCTACTACTGACACCCCCTCCCACCCCCCCCCCCCCCCAAACACTTGACACCGTTTATCAAACGAGAAGATGAGCATGGTAACATGATAATTATTAGCTTAGGGGGTGGGGAGGGGGTAAGGAAAGAAGGCAGGAGTCTGGTAACAGTGCGAAATGACATAGCGGAAGGCGTTTATCAGTGGGGGACTATCCCGGCCAACGGATTGTTAGCGCTACAAGCGCGATCTTTTACGGGTATCCGGAGACATGCCCCTTGCCTTTTAAGACCACTTTGGAAATGGAGGTTGGTTGCTCAACCACTCTGAGCTCCCCCTTGGATGCACATAACACTGCACCATACTACTGCAGGAACAGTAGACGTATCTGCACACTCCGTGGCTCATTCCTAGGCCAATTGTACAACGCAAAATTTAGGGGGCGCTAACCCGTTTCCAGTGTTTAGGGAGGCTCCAACCATCCGCGCCCCCGAGCTTCTTACGCCAGTGTTAGCTGATAGAACATTGCTTGCACATGAATATTTATAATGTACTCCCTACTATCTTTTTCTATAGGCACATGGGAGTTCTGTCCTCCCGAACAACACATTGTACATCGATATGATAAACGTAAAGCAACGGTTTGGGCGCTAGGCTGTATGCTGTTTGACATGTTGACCGGTGACGTACCTTATCAGGGTCCTAAGCAGGCCGCTTCCTTCCCTCTCGTCATACCCAACTATGTCTCGCATGGTGAGTATGTTGTTTCAATTAACTATATTCCTTTGCATTGATTTGCATGGCCGGCGGATCCAGGATCCAGGGGTTGGGAGTTGAGCGAGTTAAAGGATCGGCCGAGTGATTGCCAAAAAGTAATCTGGGGGGAGGGGGAGGGGGGGGAGTGGTCAGTGCAACTCTCTGAAACCAGTCCCTGGATCCGCCTCCGATTTTGAACTCTGTGATGTTTTCTGTAAGTTTATTGGTTAAAAGCAGCAGTAATTACAGAACTTATAATATACTCAACAAAATATCTGGATTCCGATTGGTCAATAACGAGTGCATAAAAAGCTTATAGAGTGCACAGTTGCATGCTCTCAGCAAATATTTTCTCGGTATATTATAAACAATAAAATCGCCTGAAGTGCTCGTGCTATAGATGATTTATAGACACCGAGTGATACTTTAAAAGTTCTCATATTGCAATCGCCTAACGGCTCGTGTAATTATCAGAACTTTCAAAACATCACTAGCCTGTGCTCAGGCAGAAATCCCGTATTGCACTCGCGTTCATGCCGATTCCCTCTACAAATTGCACTTAACTCCGCACTAGTTCTGTTACCATTATAGAATATTGCGTAACCATCTCAAATGATCGCGAGATCTTAATCAGCCTTCGAGAGTGTCCAACCTGGAGAATTGAGAAATCGGGATTTATACGAGTTTTCTAGGGGGGATTTGTGTTTTCAGTTTTCCACACATTGTCTGTAAAAACGAGTCAAATTCCGCGTGAAAATGTACAGACAATGTATGGAAAACTGATTGCACGCTTCCCAGCACAGCTACATCCCTCAAATTTCGATATGTTAAATAAATCTTTTACCTGGTATCTTAAGTTTGATCTGAAGAATATTTCAGAAATTCGATTGTACGGATTTTATTTGGCATCGGATTCCCAACGATTCCCATGCAAACACTGTATTTTGCGCCATGTTTGCACCCCCTTCAAAATGTCGGAATGTCGGTCTATTTTTAGATGTCATGCAAATCAAGTTTCTTTTATTGCCATTTTCGTCTTTCCAAAGTATCCATCAGTAATCCATCAAGGACAGACATTGTCAGACAGTCATAGTATTTCTGATACGAACTAATGTTACGCTGTTCATTTCTTGACAACAGAAGCTGATAAGCTGTTACGCCTGATGCTCAGCAAGAATCCTTCACAGCGAGTATCTCTACACGAGCTTCTCGAGCAGCGGTGGCTCAACAAACACTGAACTACTCTTTTGTACTCTGGATCAGAGTCAGTTAAATCAGACATAAAATTGTAATATAGGAAATTCCTCTAAGTTGTAGAAATAATGTATTTAGAATTCAGTCGTGACGTCATAGTCATGGTGATATAGTCGGGCATTAGTACGAATTCACTATGTCGTACGTCTTTTCATAAATATGCCCATATTAGGATATAAATAGTTTGTGCTGTACTCTCTATTAGGATAGGAACAAAACAATGAATTATTATATTTAATTACCAATTTCACTTGTAAATTAAAAGTTTCTCTCCGAATTGTAGTTTGTTCTTATTGTAGTATTTCAATCTTATCTGGCTTGTTTCAGTATTATTTGTTGTGATCCCGCTTTTTATATTATAAAATAACGGTGATATAACAAGTTCTTTCCTGGGTTTAGAAATGTTTCCCGTTTCCTCTATGGTATCCTAGCGCCAACAGACTTTTATCAGGCAGAGACCATTTTAGCTACAAACAATAGCTTTTGCACTTCCAGCCTCGTCTCTGTGTCGAGTTTAGAAGTACAAGAACAAGGTTTTTATTCTCCTGGGACGTAACATGGCCGCTGTGATAAGGCCACGAGATCCTGAGGAGAGGAATCGCTCACTTAATTAATTCATGAAATGACAATATAAACTAACTGAAATCCTACCCTGAAAAATAAAAAAACCTAACCGGTCAGTAAACAAGATCTTACACACCTAGAGCTAGGGTTCTCAAGAAAAACTTCTCAAGAAAATGGCGAGGTAAAAATAAATTGAGAGATTTTCTGGAATTTGAACCCCGCTCCCGCCGACTCGCAAGGCAAATGTCGTACCACTGCACTAAACAACCATCTCCGCTCAAATGCTGTCAAATTTGTACATTTTAAAACCACTGCTAATTTGTTAGTTTATATGGTCATTTCATGAATTAATTAAGCGAGCGATTCCTCTACTCTAATCAAAGGCCGTCTATTAACGAGATTCCCTTGTTGTGCAATGCGCATATCTACTGCAGTAGTATGTAAAATGGGGGGACTGGCGCAACACCTTTTTGATAGCCCCCGCTAACCCTACGGATGGCCCCATCCCCCCCAGAAAATTTGTGATGACATAATATTTTTCAATTAGAGGTATGTATATCTAATGTATACCTGAGGTACCATGCGCGGTGAGAATTTATGCAGTTGGCTAAAGATCGGAGAGCAAGCCTTCTGTGACAAGTCGTGCATAGGTACGTACTGTAAGATCCATTTATATAAAATAAGGCAGGGAAGGCCTATTCCAAGACCTTGTCGCGGGTGCGGAAAGGGAACTCAGAGCACTTTCTATACTTGTGTTGGGTGCGGCTCGGGGTCTCTACGCGTAGAACTATCTAGGAAGAAAAAGGCAGCAAAGCGGCAGTTCTTAGAAGTACTACAGGAGCTGTTGCGTATTCGAAAACCCATTTAGAGATATCAGTTGTCTAGTACATACATATGAAACATGGTTGCTATAGATGAACCTAAAAACCTTACGTTTATCGAAGCACCCAGGGCCATTAAGGGTTATTTACGAGGATGGAAGATGGACGTTTTAGATGGTAATCCTCTAGAAGCAGACCCAGCTGCTTTCCTATCCGGCGTGCGAAAGCAGACTATCGAAAAGATCGATGAAGAGCTACGAGACTTAAATAGCATTAAGGTTCAGTTAGCTTTGAATATAACTCTTCGTCTAGACAAATCTGAGGGTTCAGAATACCAGATAGTTACCTTTCGGAGTTCACAAAAAGTTTTGATCAACAGTTCTGAGACCCGTGGAGTAATTGTAGAAGCGCATGCTCAGATCCATAACTACATTGAGAAGTGGATCAGTAGAGGATCGAACTGGGTTATAGATAAAGTAAACATTCTATGGTTAAACGTTGCTAAGTATCAACCACTACGTGGAGGTTCATACTTACCGCTACCTAAAGAAATCGCTAATAAGAAAGCGGTGATAAACGTGAAAAACTATGATGACCATTGCGCACTTTGGTCGATATGCGTAGCACTGTTTCCAGTCGAAAAAGATCCTCAGAGGACATCAAAGTATAAGAAAGATGATGTGAAATCCGAAGGGGTGGACTCACCAACGCCAATCTCACAAATACCACGTTTGGAGAAGCAAAACGAGATCTCTATCAACGTATATGGTTGGGATTCGAATGAAAAGTGCTTGATCGTACATCACATCTCAAAGGAGACTTTCTCCAAGCGCGTTAACCTCTTGCTTATAGAAGACCCAAAGAGTGGTAAGCAGCACTACTGCTGTATCAAGGATTTCAACCGTCTCCTATTCGATCAGACAAAACATAAATGTATACGTAGGAAGCACTTCTGCGAACGATGTCTACATGGATATACTACCGAAGCTCTTCTTGCGAAGCACATCCCAGAGTGTAACGGAATTAACGACCGAGCCATTATAGTAAGCTAACTCTGGAGGGCATATCCCACGAAGACTACGGACGCGCACTAAAAGTTTGGGGGGTATTTAGTTGTGAAACGTTAGGAGACTACCACGACCTTTACCTACGAACCGATGTACTTCTTCTAGCAGATGTGTTCGAGACCTTTCGAACGGCATGTATGCAAAACTACGGGTTAGACCCGGCTCACTATTACACTAGTCCAGGACTTTCGTGGGATGCATTGTTAAAGAAGACTGGAGTGGAGCTCGAACTATTAACTGACTATGACATGCATCTATTCATCGAAAAAGGTCTACGCGGTGGAATATCTATGGTATCTCATCGTTATGCCAAAGCAAACAACCCAAACGTACCCGACTTAGATCCAGATAAGGCAAATAGCCATATAATATACCTCGACGCCAACAATCTATATGGTTGGGCCATGAGCCAATATATACCAACGGGAGGATTTGAGTGGTGTACGCCAACGGAAGAACAAATCACCCAACACGAAATCGATTCTGACGTAGGATACATCCTCGAAGTTGACCTTGAGTATCCTCGAAAGCTCCACAACTCACACAACGACTACCCACTCGCCCCCGAGAGAATGCAAGTGAATAAAGGTTGGTTATCAGATTATCAAATCGATCTATTCGAGAAACTATATGAAGGCAATGGATCTTTGAAAGTGGAAAAACTCATACCTAACCTATACAACAAAGAACGATATGTGCTCCAATACCGCAATCTACAATTGTATCTATCTCTTGGAATGCGTTTAACGAAGATTCACAGGGCATTACGATTCGACCAATCACCATGGATGGAGCCATACATACGAATGAATACAGAACTACGAAAACAAGCGAAGAGTACGTTCGAGCAAGACCTCTACAAGCTAATGAACAATAGCGTTTTTGGTAAAACAATGGAGAATCTACGTAAGCGTGTAGATGTCAAACTAATTCGCTCTTCAGAAGGAGTCAAACTACAACGTTTATTGAATAAACCTAGTTATGCTCGATCCACGATCTTCGACAACGATCTAGCCGCCGTACACAACTACAGAAGTAAGTTACTTTTGAACCGTCCAGTATATGTCGGAATGTCGATTCTAGATCTTTCAAAACATCTGATATACGACTTCTACTATAATGAGATAAAGAATCAGTATGGGCAACGTTGTAATCTACTATATACTGACACTGATAGTCTATTACTTCACATTGAAACAGAAGACATCTATACAGACATTGCCACCAATAAACATCTATACGATACGAGCAATTACGACAAAGATCACCCTTTATACGATACGAACAACAAGAAAGCACTCGGTAAAATGAAAGATGAATGTGGAGGTATTCCCATTGTCGAATATGTTGGACTACGATCAAAGCTATACTCGATCTCGAAAGTAGGTGGTGGCGAGATTCGGAAAGCTAAAGGTACCAAGAAGGCAGTCGTTAAACATCGTATCCGCCACGAACAATACAAAGAGTGCTTACGAGATAAGATAGTATTTCGCCACGGAATGGATATGCTTAGAAGTGAAGGTCATAGGATGTATGGAATGCATATGAATAAAATATCTCTCTCGCCATTCGATTCTAAACGTTGTATTTCGACAAACGGAATTGATACATTAGCCTATGGACACAAAAACTTAGATATGGATGATTTTATTTACGAGTTGCTATCTTAGATCGGTTGGATACGAATAGAATTCCCTTTGGTGGTAGTTCAGTATCTGACGGTACGACTTGTAGCTCTTCACGTACAAATCCACGCTTAGGTGGTTTCTTCGAAACGGTTTCCCCTTCTTGCTTCGCAAGGTAGTACAGAACTGGTTGGTTAGGAGATATAGCACTACGTGAAATGATATATGTCTGTAAACTCCACACAGGATCGGTTGCTCGCTTGGTTCCACCTTCCAACTCTCCAGGCGCATAGAGATATCGAACTAAAACGTCGAATGGTAGTCGCTTTTCTTTCAATCCAACAGTTCGAGAATATGTAGGAGTTTTTATGTTTACTTGTTGTATCGCTACAGAATTCGATGGGTTCTTTCCTGTTAGCCGAGTAACTTCGTTATTCATGGCTTTGACGACATCTGGAAGTCGCAATACCCATTCTCTACTACGTACATCCGATCCTTCAGATGTGAGTACCATTTCCTGTGCATATTGATATCCGAACAATCTCTCAGCTAGCGTTCTATTTGCTCGTTCGACAAAACTTTGTGCCCTATGATTACCAGCTTCACCTCGTTGAACTTTCGTACCACGTAGTTCTAAGGTTTCAGACATACGTCCCATGAATTCTCTCCCAGGATCGACTTGCAATGTTTTTGGCCATTCTAGTGGACTACGTTTGTAGATTCGCTCAAATGCCGCAGCCACTTCTCCACTATCTTTCGATGCCAAGGGCTCAGCCTCTTTATATCTAGAAGCTACATCGATTACGACTAAAGCATACTTATATAGTTTCCTTCCACGTCCAGGTCGATCGTGTGGTAGGAATATCAAGTCGGCTTGGTGAACCTCATTTTGGTTTCGATACAGTCCAATGTGGTCGTGGTATGTAGCGTGGTGGTGATAGATATATTTGCCATATGGCTTGCTTTTCCAACCAACTCTTAGCTACGTCTTCTGATACCTTTGCCGCCACTGAGAGTTTGCTAATTGCTGCGCGGCCTTTCCAATAGCCCATAGGGCCGTAGAAGGTATTCGCAAGTTTAGTATCCATTGATACATATGTGCATTCTAAACTTCAATAAGCAGAAAAGTTACTACCTATTAGTCGCATTTTATGCGGAGTAATTACCTAGTAATCTTATAGTAATACTCTAGTAATACTCTACTAATACTCTAGTAATCTAGTAAGTGATCTAGTAATTACGTTAAACGTAAAAAAGCTCGTTTTTTAAAAGCATAGCTATAACCATAGTTGCATTTTATGTGGAGTAATTCTTATAAGAATCGAGTGGCAATGTATCCAGTTGCGAATACACTACCACCTAAGGCCACCAATTCGGCAGTTTTCCTCGAATTAGATGGTCGATAATAATCTGAGAGTTTAGGCTTTTCCAGTTTCATTTGCAATATGTGATATATATGGAGTTTTCGCATTGCATCGATTCTATCTTTAAGTCCAACGTGTGCGTTATTTTCTTTCCAGTGGTTCCAGGTGGCTTGTGCTTCTAGTCGTTTTTCTCGATTTTTCTCATAGGTTGCCATAGCGGCATTTGCCTTCTCCTGGGCCTTATCATGTCTTACCATCTCTGCGGCAGCCGCATTCGGCCCGCTAGTTGCTTTTTCTATTTCGTGTGCGGCAATACTAGCGGCAGCACTCGTTATGGCGAAGACAAATCCCATAAATATTATTGATGCCATAGCTTCGAAGGCGAGGTAGAGTCGCCCCTGTTACTCAACAGGCTTCCAATACCCTTTGTCCTTTAGGTATTTCTTAGCTGCAAGGCCACCAGATAGAACCGCTATCCACTTCACGAAGTTCAAAATACTAGATGAAGGATCGTTAGTCAAAGGCTCTTTGATTGCTTTTTTTCCGATCCAACCGATACCTGCCGCAAGTCCAGTCAATATAGTAGCTTCCTGTATTGTGTTCATAAGTTCGTTAACCATCTTGTTGGAACAACGTTTACATCGCAGATAATATGTGTCTCCGGCGTGGCTTCAAATGCTATATCATGCCTTGAGTTTTTAGGTTACGACCTTTTGGGGTTTCTTTGGCAGCGGCAGCTGAGCTGTCTGTGGCTTCAGCGGAGCTGTGGTTAACTCGTTGCGTTTGTTTGTATTGCTTATACTGATAGTACAAACCCACAAATGCTATGCTTACCCCAATTACAGCAAGTGTGGTATTAGTTGATATCAAACTTGGCTTATCGGTATGACTGTCTACCTGCGCCTGCGTTGCCGCCACATTGGCGATATTTTCTTTCCTTCTTTGTGCTATGAGTTTGCCTGCAGCAACTCGTTTTGGATTTGGTGGGGTTTTTACTGGTTCTTTCGTGATGGGATCATTTCTATCTTCGGAATGGTTATCAACTTCCATCTTGTTAAGAGTAATTACTTAGTAGTTGAGGTAACTTCAATACGTTAATTACGTTTAAGATTCTTTTAAATTTGAATATAACTCAAGTACTTCATCAACTTCGTTTTCGCTCGGCAATACTTGCGCCTCGGAGTCCTGTTTAGCGGGCATAGAATGGTTAACAACGTGACAAAGGGCACTAGTTAGTGCTACAAGTGGACCTGCTTTGTAGGCCAATCGGCCAGCCAGGGCAGATATCTCGTTTCGGACTAAGCGGTCTTTCTTTAGATCTTTCAACAGCCTTCGTCGTTGTCGAGAATCTAGAGACCTCACATATGCGACTACACAAGTTGCTAGACTTAGTGCTCTATCCACTAAGCAGTCATTTATTTGCTTTGCTAAGACGGCTTGGTATCTACGATATAGGCGTTCTATGTCTTTATCAGGTAACTTAGAAATGTCCCAAAGAGAAAAATTCTTCCCTAGATATTCTTTTGTCGTACCAGTCACGGCTAGAATAGAAAGAGCTTCCCTATGTTCGCTGATTTTTATGCTACGATCTTCATCGGTGGTAGCGCAGTGTACTGCATGGCAATCTTTGCATGGGAATCTTCGCATGTCTCTACTGCGGTAGCCGCATTCGGCCCTTGGTGGAGGACCTGTCACATCTATTTTGCCGGATTCAGCTAGTATGTTCATTAATTCGTCATCCAAATCTTTATCCATCTTACTTCAACGTATTGTGACATACCATAGGTGAAGGTATCTCTAATACTGTGGAAAATGGATGTCGCAAACAGAAACATATATGTGCGAACTTAGTCTCAAGTTCTGAAATGAATAGCTTCTTGTCATCTAAGGATATGCTAGCGCCGTAGTCATCGAATAGATCCTTTAATCCCGGTGCGCTTGCGATGCGAAATGCCACAACTATTGCGCAATTCTCGCGAAAGTTCTTACATATACTCTTTTGTGTTTGTGATGAGGCCCAAATCGAAATACCAATGTGGCGTGCAGAAAAGGCTAAATCGGATATCTTATTGGTCCTTCCCTTAACATCCTTGCTTGCCGCACAATCATCAAGGATAATAAGTGTATTTGTTCCTTCGAAAAAACATGCACAGTCGCCTAGGGTTGCATCAATATCGTTCTGAGAAGGCGCTAGGACAATGAAGCGAGGATCTCCCTTACCAACGCCTTTATAGGTTTTATTGTTAGCATAGGTGGGACAAATTAATACGATATATTCAAACTTAAAACGAAATGGACCTCTCAATTGATCAACTATGAACTGAGTCTTTCCGCAGTTTGTGGGGCCAATTATGAGTGCGTTAAAGGGAATTTGTTCTGTCAATGTGTCCATGTTAATGAGTACATTAATGAATACGTCAAGATTACGTCAACGAATACGTTAGTGATAAACATTTTGTAGCATTCCCTGTTCAATAGTTGCTTGTGCATCAGAAAGCACGAATATGTGCATGTTCACCTTACCTGAGCCTCCACTGCGATGAATCCTAAGGCGAATGGATGCTCCAGCATCTTGTTGGGCCAGACCATCTCCATGAACTACGCTGGTTTGAGAAGTGCGACAATCGATGAGTACGGCGAACTTGTTCTCAAAGAACTTCTTATGTGTCATGGATGTAGCGGCGGCACCCTCTCCGAAACGCGGGACGAACCAATTCTTTGCGGACTTCCATAAATCCTTTGGTAGCATCCCAAAAGAATATAGAGCGTTAGGAATGCCATTGACGTGTACCTCGACCTTGGTGATTCCTGGATTTACAAACTTCTCACTATCTCTGGCGCCTGCCACATGGGGATCCACAAATAGAAGAAGGATACCATTGAGAGAGAGACGAAGTACGTTTATGCTTTCAGATACGAGTGTGTCGGTTCCTAGATTGATTGAGACGGTTTTGAAGTACTCAGCATGGCTATACAGAAATGCTTTACCGCTGGCGTAGGTACTATTGGCCTGCGACGCAAGATCGAGACTTTCAATGACTTCATATTCTAGCTCAATGTTTGATAATTTGTATGTACCTACTTTCGTAATGTCGGATCCGAATATGACATCGGTGGATGGTGCCAGCGTCAAATGAAATGACATCTTATCTCGAACCGCATGTGGATAAAAGACGCCGTGGATTGTGATAACTTCATGATCAATAGGTATCTTATACACGCTACTATATGCAGCCAGCGTAGCCTTATCAGCTGCAATCGAGGTGTCTTTATCACCAGCACCCGAGCGAAGTTTGTTAACATTAACGGATTGAATACCCTGCTCTATGCGATTCTCTCGTTCTACGTCAGATAGGTACAGATCGCTATATACCTGCAGTAGATCGGGTCGACTGAGATCTTCTAATCTAGTAGTTCCCATCCATACGACCCGCTTTGAGACTAGACAACGTCCAACATTGGACACTAAACGGTTGTTGGCATGATCTCCGGATAGAGTGATATTGGCACTGAGGGCTAAGCTACCAGGTACTAGAAGTCTATTTTCACCTAACGTAGGAACATTAATAATTAAAGTTTCCCCCGGATTGGCCGATGAAGGAGTGAAAGTTACACGATGGAACACACGACTGGCTTTAAGAGATCTACCTTCTCTAGGAGAATAGTCAGGATGGAGCTTTGTTGATATCATGTTTGTTCCACTATTGAATATATTGTCAATACTAATAGTATATCACATATCCAGTGTTCAATATGGAAGGACATATAGATTTCGATCCTACAATCGAGTGCTGTAAGCAACACCGACACCAGATCAGAGAAGGATCGTTTGAGCCATACCCCTGTCGTTCGTGTGGAGTTGGGACTCAAGCAGAGACGCGACTTTGTCGCCCGTGTGGTAATGTAAACGCACAGATAAACATAATGCGTAAAGGTAAGAGGGCTAGAAAGGATTTCAACGCTGTATTGACTGAACTCGTTACAAAGAATTTACCTATTAGAGAATAGATATACTAGTATTATAATCGTAGTAAATATGGCATACGTTAATTATCAGAGAGACGTACTAGATGTATACGAACGGGCGCGCAACATACTTGATGAACCGATCCCCGAAACGATAGAAAGACGTTTAATACGACCATTAATTCCCCCAAAAATTGTCCCACTAGTATTCAAACAAACTAAATGGGTCATTGGTAATTTCTTATACGAGGCTGGCAGATGGATGTTCCAGAGGGCCACGAACTTGGTGCAGACCCAATGGCATTCTTAGATGGTGTACGCCACATAATCCACGAAAAACTAGAGGAAGAGATTGTCGATCTAAAAGGCGTGAAGTTCCAGCTCGCCCTGAGAGTAGATCTAACAAAGTACAACCTTGATGGTAGCAAAGAATCCATCGACGTAATATTTCGTCATTACCAGGAGGTTCTATTGCAGTCCAACGAAATCAATTCCGCGCTAGACAAGTCTTTTCCTGCGATCCAAGAACAACTAGAGAGATGGATACATAGAGGCTCAGGATGGGTGGTAGACCGAGTAGTTCTGCTTTGGCTCGACATAGCGCGATACCAACCACTACGAGGAAGCTCATACATTTCACTTCCTAAAGAAGTCCAAAACAAGAAGGCTGTAATTAATGTTCAAAATAAGGATGATAACTGCCTACGATGGGCACTACGATCAGCGCTCTTTCCAGTCGAGATTAATACCCAAAGACCATCCAAGTATCCTATAGACGATGGCCTAGACTTTACAGGAATCGATGCACCAACGCCCATATCACAGATTTGCAGAGTTGAGAAGCGAAACAACCTTGCGATCAATGTCTTCGGATGGGAGAAAGGTGTGATTGTCTATAGGATTAGCAAGCAATGTGGGGACACCAAACGCATCAACCTATTGCTAATAGAGAAATCCGGAAAGTATCACTATACTTGGATCAAGGATTTGAATCGACTTCTCTATGATCAGAGCAAACACCGCGAAAGGAAGCACTTCTGCGAGAGGTGTTTACATGGATACTGCCGAAAAGATCTCCTCGAAAAACACATTTCAGAATGTAAAGGTGTAGGACAAACAGCAGTGAGAGTGGAAATGCTCGAAGAGGGTAAGAACAAGCTATCCTTCCAGAACTGGCACAAACAGATGAAGGTTCCTTACATCATTTACGCCGATTTCGAGGCGCTGACAACCAAGATCGAAGGACCAGAGGTTGATCCGGGGCAAAGCAACACCCAGAAAGCTCAACTACATGAGGCTTGCGGATTCGGCTACATCGTGGTGAGATGTGATGGTCATACGGAGACTCCAGTCGTCTATAGAGGGCCCAACGCTACGGAAATGTTCCTGGAGGCAATACGACAAGAAGAACAGAAAGTTAAGGCAGCCCTATCTAAATGTAAAGTCCTACGCATGACTCGAGATGACATTATAGCCCACCGCGGTGCAACCATTTGCCACATTTGTCAGAAATCTCTTAATGGGGACTCGGTTCGCGATCACTGTCACATTACTGGAAAGTACCGTGGAGCAGCACACAATGCTTGTAATCTACTCCTGCGGATAGACCCAAAGAAGACCATAATATTAGTAGTCTTCCATAATTTGCGGGGATACGATTCTCATCTCTTAATGCAGTCTATTTCCAAAGTAGAGGGGCAGATAAATTGCATACCCAATAACATGGAAAAGTACATTTCATTCTCCCTTGGTAACCTCCGGTTCATTGATAGCGCGCAATTTCTCTTGGGGTCGCTAGACAAATTGGTTTGTAGTACTATAGAGGCAGCGGGCAAATGTAAACGATGCGATAAGGATGAGCTGGTTGTCATTAACGAGGCTTGGAAGCTAGTGGGGACTTGCCCCCAGTGTGGAGAAGGGAGCATAAAGCAACTCGACCCGTCTCGCCTTCCGATAACCGTTTCGCATACACCCCTCAATGCACATCTTCTTGGGCGCAAGGGCGTCTACCCATACGAATACATGGACAGTTGGGAGAGGTTTCAGGATGAGCTACCGCCGCGCGATGCTTTCTATAGCAAGCTTTCTGATGAAGGAATCTCAGATGAGGACTATACTCACGCACAGAAGGTTTGGGCTGCATTTGGTTGTCAAACTATGGGAAACTACCACGACCTATATCTTAAAACTGACGTACTTTTACTCGCAGATGTGTTTGAAGGCTTTCGAGCGACATGTATGCAAAATTATGGCTTGGACCCAGCTCACTATTATACGAGTCCTGGTCTATCGTGGGATGCATTGCTAAAGAAGACTGGTGTAGAGCTTGAGCTGCTCACAGACTACGATATGCATCTTTTCATCGAGAAAGGGATGCGAGGCGGCATTTCGATGGTCAGTCGACGCCATGCAAAGGCCAACAATCCATATGCGGCAGAATACGACCCAATCAAGCCCACTACGTACATACAGTATCTGGATGCAAACAACCTATACGGATGGGCTATGAGCCAAGCGCTACCAACAGGAGGATTTGAGTGGTGCGACGGAGAAAAGCTACGAACCTTGAGTATCCTCGATATCGAGAAAGATGCGGATAAAGGTTATATCCTTGAGGTAGACCTTGAGTATCCTCTAGAACTCCACGACGCTCACAACTCGTATCCACTAGCCCCAGAGCGTATGAAAGTACAGAAAAAATGGATGTCAGAGTACCAATGCGGACTACTAGGTGAAAGAGCGTTTCCAATCGAAGTTGAAAAGCTTGTGCCCAATCTATTCGACAAAGAACGCTACGTCCTACACTATAAAAATCTACAATTATATCTTTCTCTTGGTATGAAATTGAAAAAGGTGCACCGAGCACTCAGATTCGACCAAAGTCCTTGGATGGAGCCATATATACGTATGAATACGGACCTTCGTAAACTGGCTACGAGCAATTTCGAGAAAGACCTCTACAAACTGATGAACAACTCAGTATTTGGTAAGACAATGGAGAATCTGCGTAAGCGCGTAGATGTTAAGCTGGTGCGTGCGATAGAGGGCGACAAGCTTCGACGGCTGATATCAATCCCAATGTTTGCTAGATCAAATATCTTTGATGATGGCCTCGTAGCACTACACATGCATAAAAGCAGGCTCGTACTTAACCGCCCAGTTTACGTTGGTATGAGCATCCTAGACCTATCCAAACACCTGATGTATGATTTCTATTACAACCAACTTAAGCTCCAATATGGTAATAAATGCGAACTGCTCTACACAGACACAGATTCGCTATTGCTTGAGATCCAAACAGAAGACGTCTACGACGACGTAGCCAAAAATGCAGACCTATACGATACAAGTGATTACCCAAAAAACCATCCACTATATGACACTACCAATAAAAAGGTTCTTGGAAAGATGAAGGATGAGTGTGCAGGCGTTGCCATCGTAGAGTACGTTGGACTTCGACCTAAGATGTATTCGATCGTATGTGCAGACACTAAGCCAGCCTTGGCAGATATCTCGTTTCGGACTAATCGGTCTTCTTGTAGATCTTTCAACAGTACTCGTTGTCGAGAACCCATAGACAATACACATGTGACTACACGAGTTGCTATACTTAGTGCTCTATCCACTAAGCAGTTATTTATTTCCTTTGCTAAGACGGCTTGGTATCTACGATGTAGGCGTTCTATGTCTTTATCAGGTAACTTAGAAATGTCCCCAAGAGAAAAATCCTTCCCCAGATATTCTTTTGTCGTACCAGTCACGGCTAGAGTAGAAAGATCTTCCCTATGGTCGCTGATTTTTATGCTACGATCTTCATCGGTGGTAGCGCAGTGTACTGCATGGCAATCTTTGCATGGCAATCTTCGCATGTCTCTACTGCGGTAGCCGCATTCGGCCCTTGGTGGAGGACCTGTCACATCTATTTTGCCGGATTCAGCTAGTATGTTCATTAATTCGTCATCCAAATCTTTATCCATCTTACTTCAACGTATTGTGACATACCATAGGTGAAGGTATCTCTAATAATGTGGAAAATGGATGTCGCAAACAGAAACATATATGTGCGAACTTAGTCTCAAGTTCTGAAATGAATAGCTTCTTATCATCTAAGGATATGCTAGCGCCGTAGTCATCGAATAGATCCTTTAATCCCGGTGCGCTTGCGATGCGAAATGCCACAACGATTGCGCAATTCTCGCGAAAGTTCTTACATATACTCTTTTGTGTTTGTGATGAGGCCCAAATCGAAATACCAATGTGGCGTGCAGAAAAGGCTAAATCGGATATCTTATTGGTCCTTCCCTTAACATCCTTGCTTGCCGCACAATCATCAAGGATAATAAGTGTATTTGTTCCTTCGAAAAAACATGCACAGTCGCCTAGGGTTGCATCAATATCGTTCTGAGAAGGCGCTAGGACAATGAAGCGAGGATCTCCCTTACCAACACCTTTATAGGTTTTATTGTTAGCATAGGTGGGACAAATTAATACGATATATTCAAACTTAAAACGAAATGGACCTCTCAATTGATCAACTATGAACTGAGTCTTTCCGCAGTTTGTGGGGCCAATTATGAGTGCGTTAAAGGGAATTTGTTCTGTCAATGTGTCCATGTTAATGAGTACATTAACGAATACGTCAACGAATACGTTAGTGATAAACATTTTGTAGCATTCCCTGTTCAATAGTTGCTTGTGCATCAGAAAGCACGAATATGTGCATGTTCACCTAACCTGAGCCTCCACTGCGATGAATCCTAAGGCGAATGGATGCTCCAGCATCTTGTTGGGCTAAACCATCTCCATGAACTATACTGGTTTGCGAGGTGCGACAATCGATGAGTACGGCGAACTTGTTCTCAAAGAACTTCTTATGTGTCATGGATGTAGCGGCGGCAGCCTCTCCGAAACGCGGGACAAACCAATTCTTTGCGGACTTCCATAAATCCTTTGGTAGCATCCCAAAAGAATATAGAGCGTTAGGAATGCCATTGACGTGTACCTCGACCTTGGTGATTCCTGGATTTACAAACTTCTCACTATCTCTAGTGCCTGCCACATGAGGATCCACAAATAGAAGAAGAATGCCATTGAGAGAGAGACGAAGTACGTTTATGCTTTCAGATACTAGTGTATCGGTGTCTAGATTGATTGAGACGGTTTTGAAGTACTCATAATGGTTATACAGAAAGGCTTTACCGCTGGCGTAGGTACTATTGGCCTGCGACGCAAGATCGAGACTTTCGATGACTTCATATTCTAGTTCAATGTTCGATAGTTTGTACGTTCCTACTTTCGTACTGTCGGATCCGACTATGACGTCTATGGCCGGTGCCAGTGTCAAATGAAATGACATCTTATCTCGAATCGCATGTGGATAAAAGACGCCATGGGTTGTGATAACTTCATGATCAATAGGTATCTTATATACGCTACCGTATGCCGCTAGTGTCGCATTATCAGCCGCATTAGACTTAACTGCGTTGCTAGCCTTTGAACGAAGTTTGTTCACATTAGCAGATTGAATGCCCCGCTCTACGCTATTTTCTCGTTCTACATCAGATAGGTATAGATCGCTATATACCTGTAGTAGATCGGGTCGACTTAAATCTTCTAATCTAGTAGTTCCCATCCATACGACTCGCTTTGAGACTATGCAACGTCCAACGTTGGCCACCAAATAGTTGTCGGCATGACCCCCGGATAGAACCCCGGATAGAGTGATATTGGCACTAAGGGCTAGACTACCAGGTACTACAAGTCTATTTTCACATAACGTAGGAACATTAACAATTAAAGTTTCCCCCGGATTGGCTGATGAAGGAGTGAAAGTTACACGATGGAACACACGACTGGCTTTAAGAGATCTACCTTCTCTAGGAGAATAGTCAGGATGGAGCTTCGTTGATATCATGTTTGTTCCACAATTGAATATATCGCCAATACTAATAGTACATCACATATCAAGTGTTCAATATGGAAGAAACGATAGACTTCGATCCTATATCTGAAGAAGGTAGAGCCGATGTGAATGATCTTACTGCCGAAGAATGGGCGGAGATTAGACCTGATGATGGCGAGGCAGAAATGGATTGGTGGAATAGAGCTAAGCATAGCTTCAAAAATACGACGAAAAGCATACGCGATAGGTTATGGAAAAATCGTAGTAACTGGGGAACCAGTTCAGCTGAGTATATAGAATTAGTCAATCAAGGTGATGATGCGGAAACGCAGTTTACGGCAGGCAGTAGTACTGCGGAAACGCCATTTGAAAGACTGGAAAGACGGACTGAAAATGCACAGGACCAAATCACTATAAAGTTTACAAAAGCAGATCTAACGAAGTTCACTGCTAGTTTGGATGACTATGATAGGGTCGTGATAAAACTCAATCGTAAAAACGCTGGATCATACTTACTGTCGGATGCCGTAGACACTCCCAACGTATTACCGAAAACGCTTAAAAACGCTCTTGGACCTACTGCGGAAAAGGAGATTAGTATTAAAGAGGATATGGCCACTGAAAAAGATAAACAAAAGGCCGAGGAAATAAAAAAAGATGGATTCATTAACTAAGGGAACTCCAGAATATGAAGTGGCAAAGAATAAAGTAGTAGCACTAGAGGATCAGAAACAGGAGATCGAGAAAGAAATCGAAGCCATCGAAGATCGTATGGCGCTACGAGACCGCATAAAAGCCATCTTCAAGAAACATGGATTTACGGTGATTGGAGTGTTAGCTGTCGCTGGTGCCGTAATTGGTACTGTCGTTAGTATATTAACAAAAGGCTTGACTTCCATCACTAAGGGAGTTGGTGAGGCTTTGAAGGATCTTGGAAAAAAGTTGGCTAACGTGCTACCTGCGGCGATAGGCGCTATTTCGAGTTTCACATTCCGTACCGCTGGAGAAGTTTTCGGCTTCCTTGCAAAGAATGCCTGGCTACTCATTGTAGCTGTGGTCATATTCCTAGTAGAGCAATATAAATCGTCGAAACGACGCTAACGAAATATCATCCATGAGGCTACGCCGGCCATGATACCCACGATTGCCAAATTGGTTTCGTGACTCGTTGGTGATACACCGCGACTTTGTCTACCATGTGGTTTAGGAATATGTGTAGCTCCGCTGTATGCGATAGGCTTATGCGTTACTGGCAGTTGCGAAGTACCTGGTTGCCCTTTTGGTGCTGGTCCTTCCATGTGGACTGGTGGTGGTGGTTTTTCATCGAGGTTGATACTATCATTTATTCCTAAACTTAGGCCTGGCTTATTCGACATTTTCAGGTAGTTGTTATAACCGACTATACTCTTTTTATTGATATTCATATTGCTGGGTATTAACATACAACCCTTAGCAATTGCTAGGTCGAGACGAGAGTTCGTGTCATTCAGAGCTTTGTTATATTGCACTAAACTATCCCAATCCTTTTCCATGATGGTATCTCTCAGCAGTTTTTTGAAGTCTTCTTGGACACCGGGGGACAAGCCTGGCGACCCTACGATCGGGACAGTTCCCACACCCTGGGCTCCTAGGATACAAAACACGTAGACCTTTACAGATGCATTAATTCGGACTACCCCAGCCTTAGTCAGCCCCTTGCTCTGCTGCGGAACGAACCAATTGTGCTGCTTTTTCGCCATTCCGTCGCGATAGAACCGTGTCGGAATATCGAGTGGCCCACTCGTATCGAACCCCCACGACTTATCAGTAAATCTTGCTCGGCGCAGGGCGAAGTTAACTTTAATGACTCCAAACTCTCTCCTGAGCCTGTCGTATACGACGGAGTTCCATGGGACGTTGTCGTTCTTATTAAAGATGTTTTCTCTGGGGAGGGGGACTCCCAATTCGAACAGTAATCGCATGATTGTGTAGTATACGTGGAAGCGGTAAAAGCTACGGATGTAATCAGTGATTGGTGCGTCATCTGAAAGATGGTCATCGAACGACACTCCGCAGCCAGCCGTTGCGCACCAAACTACGAAACAGAATTGTTGCTGCCAATGCCTCATTTGTAGAGCATCTAACCATTCTGTCGCTTTCTTGGATTTATCGTCTTTGTCATCGTCGTCGTTGTCGTTAATGGTGTCAGTAGGAAAATCGAACCCCAGCCCTAGTAAGATATCTCGCGGCTCCGACATGAAGAACTGATCCTTCGTTACGTAGATCTTGAGAATTCGCATAAAGGGGTCTATGTCTTTGGCGTCAATCTTCCAGGGAACTGCTGGAACTGGATACTTAAAATCAGTCCTTCTGAATGGAAGTGGAAAACCCACAACTGTCACATGTTTTTGCGTTGTCACGTGTAACGCTTCGTGTAGATGATTTCGTACATCTACTGGTATGAGACCACTTATATTCCAATGCTGCCCACCATCGTAAAACATGATTCTAGTCTCGTATGTAGACTTATCATGTATGTCGGATGCCGTTGTCCTAGCTGAGAACTTATCGAAGTCCGCGTGAGGATAATTTTTCTTAAAGGCCGCTAAAGCCTTTGCATTGCGAGGTGCGATATAGTCACTCCAATCACCGTCGAAATGAACTCTCACTTGGAGACTAGGCATGGTTTCTTATCCTTGGCGCCGGGCCAATCAATCCGTTCGATTCATCCACTTGACTAATCTGTTTGATATTGATACGTATTAAAGTTACGACATATGTTAATATCGTGAAGTAAAGAATATATGTTAGTATCATTGAAGTAAACTTCTGATATCGAAGTAAACTTCAGGCTTTAATATGGTAATCTTAAATGTCACCACTACCTCGGCTGACCATACGGTCTACTTTCAAGAACCTATTTACAGCCATAATATTTCGCTAATTGAGATCACTCTTGAGAACAGTTGGTGGAACCTAACTAATAAAGGAAGCTTTAAGTGGGATGTCGATGGTGTGATGTTTCCACACGAAATTAAGGCGGGACATTATAGTATAGGAAGCTTGATGACCCAATTCGATCCCGCGGTTGATGCTGGTTTATTGGAATTCATAAACCACACATTTAGGAAATACTATATTTTAGATGTTAAGAAACCAATCCAGTTAACTAAGAATATCTGCGATTTGCTTGGTATCGAAGTAGGTGGGGGTCCGACAGGCTATGTGACTATCAATGTGGGAAAATACCCCCTGGTGCCACAAGATATTCACTATATGTATATCTACTGTGACGTGGTGGATTCCCTCTTCTCACTTCTTGGGGGAAAGCCCTCAGAAGTCCTAAGTATATTTAATATGGAAACCCATGGCTTTGGTGCAACGACTTACTCTATATCAAGCCCCCTAGTCGTTAAAGCTCTAGGGACAAGACGAAACAGCCTTCGCCTGACAATTAAAGACGAAAAAGGAAACATTATAGACTTCCGTGGTCGACCTATACGATACGTATTGAAGATTGAGTAAGTTATGATATAGCGAAGATATAACATAATGGCAAGCGATTCAATTCAATTACTTCCAACGGCACCACCGATCTATCCATCGCTAGTTCCAGGGAAACGGAGTGACACTGGAAAGAATTTTCGGTTGCAAACAGTCCGAGATACTCTTTCAGATATCGAAACTCAAGAAAAACACTATGAAGGTGTGCGTAAGAAATATGCCCGCGCACAAGGAATTGTCCATGGTGTCGCTGTGGTAACAGGAGGTCTATCTGTATTATTATCGGGTTCAGGATTAGCGGTAGCTCTAACTGGTTTCGGTGTAATAATCGGCCTACCATTCGGTGTTATTGGTGGGGTCTGTGGGATGATTTCAGCAGCTACAACCATTGGGGCTAAAAAGATCGGAAAAAAAGTTTCTAAACATGAGAAAACCGCTATGCTAGCTAAAGCGAAAATTAATACGATTCGCGATCTAGTATCAAAGGCCCTTCGCGATGAAAATATATCTGACGTCGAATACAATCTAATCCTCGCTGAGGCAGATAAATACGAAACTATGAAGATTGAAATTCGTCACAAAACTTCGGCTAATTTAAGCCGAATGAGTGAAAAAAGAGTGGAACAAATTCGAGGCGAAGTCAAGCAAAAAATGCTAGAAGAAATGAGAGCAAAATTGGGATAAAAATTGACATCTCATATGAGAAAAGTGAGCGTGGGCGATATTTACGCTTTTCTAAGCGGTTCGTATAAATTAACTTGTATGTCGAGTTCGTATGCAAATTTCGAGACATAGCGTAGGCGGCGCTAATTAACATACGACAATTGCTTAAAACATAAGTAGGATATTTTTCGCCTACGTCACTGTCTAGCATGTATAGCCCTCGCGGTTCAACGCTGGACTGGAAGGAAAATGGAGGCCCTTTCAGTTCAGAGTTCGAATCCGGGACTATATATGGTAGATCGGTTTGTGGGGGGTAAAAAGCCTCCAGCCCCCCACAAATCGTAGCGCGTCTGTCGATGTGGCAGAAGTTAAAGTAAGCCGAACGAATACAGTACAAACAGTGTCAATCCTGGGTCGGGTGCTTGGGTAGAGCTTACAGATACTCGAATAGAGTTCCAAGGAGTGCCGGTTGTGCCTCAACCAGTTAGGACCAAATACAGTAGACCGAATACAGTGGACCAAATACAGTAGACCAAATACAGTAAGCCGGGCCCGGTAATAAGCAAAAACCTCTCTAGGAACGAAAGTATGGCGAAGGAAGGAAAAGGTGAAAGTGGTTCCTAGAGAGGTTCTGGAGACGTCCAGTTTTGCTTTTGGTTTTTTTCTTTATTTCGATTTTTTCTTCTTAGAACTAAAATCATATGTTCTAGTTCGAAATTTTTCTATCTATATCGTGACCAGAAATGGGGAAGAAATGCCTTTTATGGCGAACGGGGTGCCTATTTTACCGGCATCGAATAGTGTATAATAAATACAGTCACACTCTATGGTGAGATGCCATAATACATACAGTCACACTCTATGGTGATTTCGTAGACATCGAATAATGTATAATAATATAGTCACACTCTATGGTGAAATGCGTAATTTTCGTAGACATCGAATAATGTATAACAAAATACAGTCGTACTCTATGGTGAACTGGAAGTGCTAAACGAGCCACATAATGATCTTCGAAGCTGCATACTCTACGATCTTAGTCAAGATTTCTATAGGAAGGTATAATATATTAGTTTTTATATAGTAACTGTGATACAACCTCATAATATGATGTCTCTAATTGGGATTTATTATTGGTTATATTAAATATAGTTGGGGGTGGTTCTTACTGGGGGGAATAAGAGGGGCTTATATAAGGCACATTTTTTTGACGATTTTCGACGATCAAAAGCGGTTTAAAGCAAGCGGTATAGTGGTTCTTACTTGGGGGAATAAAGGGGGGCTTATATAAGGAACAAATTTCAACGATTTTTTCGTGGAGTAGGGATATACGATGGGAGAAAAAAGGCTTAAATAAGGATGTGAATTAGAACCCCCATCGTATATACTACTCTCTGAGGATGGCTGAAAAGTATTTGGCTTGCTTTTAGTAACCTTTGTGAGGGGATTTTACTGGATTTTCTGTTGTGTTTCTACTTTGAGCCATCAAAAACATTCTTCGTTCCCAGATCTCTGCTGTTGGTGATCATTTAACCCTGCTAAACCTACTAGGATTTTGCGGTCAGGTTTTGTCAAAACTTAGAAAAAAGTGTCCCAGAGGTAACTTGCACCATTCTCAAGCATGTTAAGGCGTGGTTCATTTAACGGAAATTTCTGACAGAAATAACAGTTTAAACAAAATTTAATTACACTATAATACTAATATCAACTTTCTTAAATTTGTTAATTGGATGGTTGTATCACGTGATCGATGACGTCATAATTATATAAAATCGTTTAAGTGAAATGCGGCTGCGACGATAACATATCAATATAAAGTAACCTAGCCAAAACATTACTCCTCCCGCAGTGTTTCAGACCACGCTTAGAAAACATGACTATCATGTAAAGATAAGGAGATATTAAGGATACAAAACGTCACGTGACCTATTTTGCATATGTTCGCCTTAATTACTCATTAACGAAACATTGTAGTCATCTTTTCTAAGCTGATTTAGGTAAAAGGCTTCAACCTTAACTAAACATATCCACTCATCATCCTAGCTGTTTTAAACTCTAAGCCGCGTTTTTGATTTACTGATTTCGTGACACGCGGTTTTACTGCATACAAACCACTAAGGTAGTCAAGAATGGCGATATATATTATTGTGAAAAACTTGGCGTACTTGCCATAACCGGCTGTGCTGAAATAAGGAAAACATTTTTTACCCGAAATTTGACCCCTGAACCAGGCCTTAAAGGGGCTCTGTCAAGGGTACTGAAGTCATGCTACAACCACCAACTGCACATGTAAACAAACGTGATCGGCTAAGTTCAGATCAGTTCGCGCGGTTCATTTTTACGATCCATGGTTTAATTTACATAACTTAGCATGAATTATGGAACTCTCCTCAATTTCTGATGAAGAATCCGATCAGGAGTCAACAGCTTTTGAAGTGGTAGGATTTCGGACTTCTGTTGTAAGGAAATCAAACTTTAAATTTGACGTTAAATGCGTTATAATTTTCATGCAAATTTTTGACCACTTTTGCCTTTCTTATATACACTACCAACATAAGACTGTGATTCAGCAGCATCACTTTCAGAGTCGGTATAGTCGGGTTTCGCAACAATAACGCTATCACCAAGGACAGAATGCAGCGATACGCCAGTGATATCGACTTCCGATTCTCTCCCGTTTCCATCCAATGTTTTCTCACACGAAGACGACGAAGGAGACACAAGTGTAGCAGTTTTCTTGATCGGAGTAAAAGCTGCCAGTAGAGCTGCAAGAAAATCAAAACTTACATCAAATTGAAAAGAATGGCACAGCAAGATCCCACTTGATTTTCACGCCAGAACAAAAATGCCTTACGTCGATGACAAACGGGATACAAGTGATCGATTACCAATAATATTTCTCTGTATCTCCCCTCGCTAACACTAACAGTACAAAGGTCAAAGCATAGTGGCGACTTGTGGCTTACCATTCACAGCAGGGCGATATCTTTTTCCTTTTCTCTTGCTACCAATGTCATCTCGAACTCTCATCTTGTTAGCATGGGCATACGAACTATGAAGACCAAGTAGAAATACATAACAAACTCAGATTTGGGATCTCACATTTGTAGTACAAGTGCTACGATCGATCACTTTCGCTTCGTCTCGAGGGAAAGTAGATACGCGGCGAAGCTGGAGTCACTCGCAAACGTCCCAGAAGCTTTAACAGACCTCCATGTTTCGAATACTGGCTTGCGGAGATAAATACTGGGATGTTCAAGACGCCAAATCTTTCTGTTCTTGTACCGATTGACCTTTGTCGAAACCAAAGATGGCCGACCTCTCTTCTTGAAACCAGAGGCCTCACCACTACTCATGGTGGAGCGCCAATGATCTATTATTCTAAAATATTCTGACTTCAATTTAAACACTGATATTCAAACTAACTATCTATTTTGAAAAAACAATGTATAACGCTAAGGAAAACTTCGATGGAAATAGATTTAAATCATACACTTTCAGCTTGTTTTAACGCGAGATCGAATTTCAGAACACGGTGGACTTTTATTCTGAAATGATTTTAGACACCAGGTCACTCTCGGCCAAAATTCCCTTGACATAGCCCCTTTAACATGCTTGAGTTTATACAGCCAAACATCACAAACCAAATAGACTACATTTCCCATTTCACACAGTCATCACAACAGACAAAAAGTTAATCTCATGCAAACAGCCTCTTGTTAGTAGTACTCTACCGTAATTTATGTATTACTGTAAGTTTAATTTTACATAATCAGCTAAAGATACATTATAAGTATTCAACTCACAACAATATACCTTTGATGTTGCTTTCCGTTGTGGCCAGTAGTGTTACTTTGTGCAGTGTTGATCCCGCTATATTCGTTGCATTACAAGTGTATATCCCATAATCCTCTTTACTCCTCGTCCGGACAACCAAACTATTTCCACTACCTTGAAATACGTGACCAGTGAAAGTCACGTGACCTTTAGTCCAGCCGTAAGACACCGACTGTTTGTTTCTAGCAAAACACACGAGAACAGCGATGCAATCAGTGCAAGAATAAACAGTTGATGAGGATGATTCTTTAATGATCACTGGAGGGCCTGTAAGAGTAGATATTTTTTTAAGAATACGTAGAACATAAACCCCTTCCTTCGAAAACGGTCACACGCAAAAAATTACTATTATGATAGTATGTTTAATCAAGCCAAGTGGATAATTTGGTAAAGTTTGCTTAGACCTTATCAATTCAACTAAATCTGTCAGGAAGACATAGAGCTTGAGGCATTTAACTAATTTACCATAGTTTACTGTGGTATGTCCTCTTATTTACCACGTTTTGCATCATCGCATGGTCAAACTTATTGTGGATTTCACGAGGTGCTAGCCGTGTGAAACTGCAACGAAATTTAACCATGAGATAATGCAAAACGTTGTAAATAAGGGGACATGCCACGTTAAAATACATGCATTTTTTTTTTTTTTACGACAAAAACTATTGTCAATTAACAATTGATAGAGCCTAGAAGACGAGGGAAATTGCGGGCGAAAAGTAATTCTGGCACGCGCTATTACGCAATCGATCTTCCGCGAGCGAACACGTCATCTACCATGGTATAACAAGAAACTGAGCAGTTGTTGTAAAAAGAAAATCAATCGCGGAAGTCGCAATAGAACATCTTCATAAGAACCTACCAATAACAGTAAGATTGGTTGAGGTGCTCGCCATAGCAGAGTTACTGACTGCTGTACACGAGTATACTCCATCGTCCTCTCGACTGGCTGATTGGATAATAAGTATTCTTCCATCGTTTTTAATAGTAGCGCGTGGTATACTCCTTTCACCGTTCTTCGTCCAGGTTATGTCAGGGTCCGGGTCGCCTGTTACCTCACATAAGAGAATCACAAGTGATGTTTCCACGACGGTTACGATATCTGGTAGCGGGTCGATACGTAGATACCCTATGTTGAAATACAGTACTCAACAAAACATTGACAGGCCCAAGAGCAAGTATGGGAATGAGGTTTTCCCAGAAGGATTCCCTAGCAGCCAATCACAAGCGCTTTGCTGCATGAATATCTAATAAGGCATATCATAATTATTCATATCTCACGGACGCGAGTAAATGTCGCCTAAAACAATGGATGGGATTCTACCTATTTTGATAGAAACGAAGTACTCGCGGATGAAACTATTAAAACTTCTATATTATTGGATTCATCTATGCCTGGTGTAAAATGATGTCATACACGTCACATCATAAAATGGTGATAACCGAATCTTATCCAGCTGAATGGTAATCTGGGCGAGGAGAGAATGAATGGACCGATCCTTCGCACGGCTGCTAAGCCGGCAAACGTGTGGCTTGACTAATAAAAGTAATACTAAATAAATACGAGGGTTTAACACAAATATTTCGGCATTCAACTCGATCTAACAACAATAATGGTGGGGAAGTGGCCGTGCAGTTATAATAAAAAAATAGCCTGGAGAGAGTGCCGGCCATTGAAAAGCTGTATACCATCTGATTGATCAGGAACACATTCTCCATTCAGGTGGATGAGAACAACGATTGCACACTTACCCACAATCTTTAATTGTACTGTCTTCATGGCATATCCAGCTCGGCTTTTAGCGATGCATGTGTATTCTCCTTTGTAGTTGCTGTTATTCTTGACATCAGTTATCGTCAAATTACCATTGTTGACAACATGAGGGACAATAAGAGGTCTCCCACTGAATAACCAACTCATTAGCGGCATCGGTGCACCGGAAGCGCTGCAATGAAATGTTACGTCACTTCCTTCCTTGACAACTTGACCCTTTGGATGTATGTATAACTGTGGCTTAACTAGGAGAAAAAAATGGAAGTGCAAAAACAAAACAAATTAGAGTTCATTACACAGAAAGTTCACTGTGTAGTTTTAGTTTATCCCCCCCCCCCCCCCCCAGCAGCCCTTCACCTCTCAAAACCTTGCATTTTATTGGACCCCATTTGGACTGCACTGACAAAGAATTGCATTGTTTTAGGGTTAGGGTTTGTATTGTTTCAGGGTTAGGCATTGTTTGGATAGCCAATACTATTCCACGTTCCGAGGAGGTGAAGGCCGCCCCAGTTTTTCTAGCCCAATTCGTTATTCTAATTATTGCTATACGCGGCGACCGTTTTGAATTGAAACAATACATTCTGCGTACACAGCCTCGCATTGAAGTGTATCAAGACGAGTTTATGTACGCGAGAACAAAGGTTATTATTTTCTTGGGATCAAACATGGCTGCTGCGTGAATAAGGACGCACTCCTAGTGACAGGAATCGCTCAATATACTACAAAAACTATAACACGTACCCTAACTACTTCGAAAACATGTTCCCAGATAAACGACGAGGTTTTAGGGCTAGAGTTCCAGGGTTCACAGATAAACAGAAGTAGAGAGAGGAACAAATGCGAGGGTTTTATGGATTCCGAACCCAAAAAGCCAACGTGATAACCACTACTTAATTCATTAGAAAGATTTGGAAATTTTTAACCATTGAGTCTAGCACTATCCTTGTCCATGCATTTATTTCATGTCGCCTTGACTACTGTAACAGTTTATGTTATGGTCTTCCTGCTTACCAAATAGCAAAACTTCAAAGAGTTCAAAATGCTGCCGCTAGAATCATATGTAAGGTCTGGTTTCCCGTTTTGCACACATTACTCCGGTTCTCATTAGCTTACACTGGCTTCCAGTCAAAACTAGAATAATCTTTAAGATACTTACTATCACTTACAAAGCTATCCATGATATGTGCCCTTCGTATATTTCTCAATTAATTAAAGTCAGAGGGCGCTCTTTTTATAACACTAGATCTAATAATGAGCTACTGCTGATCGTACCGTCCTTTAAATCATTGTCTACTATTGGCGATAGGTCATTTACATCAGCCGCACCTTTTCTATGGAATAAATTACCTGCTAGTATTAGGGAAATCAAATCCTATGACTATTTCAAGAAGCAGCTCAAGACTTACTTATTCAGAGAAGTCTTTAGCCTTTAGCTACTATTTACGACTAGTTTTATTATCGCTATTATCGACTAAACTTTATCATTACTCGTAGTAATAGTATCTTATTGGACTGATATTCTTAATTAATTGGTTAGTTAAATATTAGTTTGTTAGTGTATTTTAAAAGTAGAGACTTTGTAAAAGCGCATCTGAACATTTTCCATATGCTAATTTGCGCTATATAAGTGCATTATTATTATTATTATTATTATTATTATTATACTAAGTGACCATCCACCCTAACCCTAACCCATAACCTTCAGTCATTAAAGCCAACGTGATAACCACTATACTAATTTGAACAACCACCCTCGAAGTGTGACAAATTCTCAGCTTCGAACATATTTAAAGATTACTTATCTCGGAGGAGATAAAAGGGTTAGCTCCTTCACTTAAAACGACTTTGGAATTCAAAACGTGTAATTCAACTTGCAGAGCAGTGAGGAAACCAAGCGAGCATATCGATCCACTCCATTTTAAAGTTTAGAATTAAAAATGAACAGAGAACATGAACAGATCTAGAGGGGAGATAATTGTTCATCAACGACTGCCAATGGTATTTTATTACTGTTTACGAACTCTATAGCCCTTACTCTGAAGTCCTTACTCTGAAGTTTTAAACATTTATGGGTTTGATTTGAATTTCGCCCGATTAGAAATCACCGAGGGAGCACTCAAGCGAAGCATCACAGAGATGTGCACTCAAAAAGGCTAACTGCCTTAGCATTATGTGAAATTATTTACAATCTCCTAAATTCAATGGACCAATCCCTTTATACCTGTGCCATCTTTATAGATTTCTCAAAAGCATTCGACACTGTCAATCATGGCATTCTCCTATCGAAATTACAGCATTATGGTATTAGGGATCCACTTTTGAATGGTTTAAGACCTACTTAACTAACTCTACAACTTCTGATATTATTTGTGGTATCCCTCAGGGCTCAAATTTAGGAACCTTATTATTCCTTATATATATCAATGACATTGCAAACTGTGGTGAACTATTAGCAATAACATTGTTTGCAGATGATACAAGCTATTTCTACTCCATTAATAATATAAACAGTCTTGAGAAATAATAAATAAATAAATTTAATATTTACTTGCGCGTGTTCCATTGGAAGATGCTCACATGCGCATTACAAATGCCTATAGGCTTACGTATATACTAATCCTAACTAAGCAGTATGTATAGTACAATGTATGTAACAAATTGAATTTATACAGTATATAAATATCGACGTGTTGCATAACAATGGTAATACGATACTGTTAAGACTATAGTTGATATGATTTGCCAAAAAGATTTTTGGCAACTTCTTAAAAGCCGTAACACTAGAAGCATTACGAATTTTAGCGGGCAGGACATTCCACAGTGTGGGTGCCGCTACCGCAAAAGAGCGGTCACCCAATGCGATCAATGTTCTCATTCTTGGTCGCTCTAGCAGAAGTTCTTTAGACGATCTAAAGTTATATCTTGAAGTAGTCTTACATTTGATAAGTTCAGTTATATATGCCGGAGCAAGTCCATTTATAGCTTTGTAGGTAATAAGTAAGATTTTAAAATCAATTCTATGTTTAACTGGTAGCCAGTGTAGCTTATATAAAATGGGAGTAATGTGATCGAACCGACTGATATTACAAATGAGTCTAGCCGCAGCATTCTGCACACGCTGAAGTTTGTGCAGCTGATTGGCTGGCAGGCCATAGAGAAGGCTATTACAATAGTCTAATCGACTAGTAACAAAGGCGTTAATTAGGATTTTCACAGTGTCAAAACTAAGAAATTTTCTAATTCTCATAATGTTAAATAAGTGAAAGAAAGCTGCTTTGCAAGTCTTGTTAATGTGGGTGTCCATTTTCAGCTGCGCATCGAACCAGCAACCAAGGTTTTTTTGCCTCACTAGAGGGTGCTGTGGTTACATCTCCGACGCGGAGTGAGTCAACGTTCACCTTTGCCAGCTGCTGTCTTGTCCCGATGATAACAAACTCTGTTTTGTCATAATTTAGTTTTAGCCTATCCGCTAGCATCCACTTCCTGATGTCTGCGATGCAGTTTTGCATGGCCTCAACAGCAGCTGATTGCTTGACACTTAAGTCCGGTTTGAATGAAATATACAGCTGTGTATCGTCTGCATATGCGTGGACGTCTGGTAGATGTTCCAGAATAGTAAACAGCTTGCTTGCATACATCGGGCAGAATGCTATTGTTTTCGGCGACATGTACTTACGGCTGCGAGATTTAATTGAGGTCGACATAATTACGAATAACACTTTTTAGTTATTCAATAAGACGATTGTAATTGGCTACTCAGTGATCGGTGTGGGAATACCCTACTCCCACATCACATTAAATACACGTCAATCACTGCATGTCATTCACTTTCTGTTATGGGACTATGAAAATTCCTACGCTCGTTAAGTCTGTCTTCAGTATCCCGATATGCAATTAACGACTTGTTAGTAATTATCGAAGTCCTGTTAGGAGCCTATGCTCCGGCTATCGCGGGATGCAGTGATAGAGCGAGAATATTTTGCTTTAAAGTAAAACATTAACAATCGCTCTACTATTTGTAATTATCGAAGTCCTGTTACATCGATCAGGGATCGATCAGGAGGCGACTGTTCGAAAGAGTGACTGTTCGAAAGAGTGACTGTTCGAAAGCTTTACTTCCACTGACTTCTCATTCAGTCAAACAAACAAATTACTCCGGCTATCGCGGGAATGCAGTGATAGAGCGAGGAGATTTTGCTTTAAAGTAAAACATTAACAATCGCTCTAACATTTGTTTTCGATGCTCTTAAAACGTTTTCTACGTTGTTTATATTCGTTGTCTGTTACTTTTCATTTTCGCTTTCTTTGGTAGTCAGTGATTTCTAGAGCAAATAAACGCTTTGGTTTGAATACAAAACGGTGCCGCATTTCCTTTCCGTCAATACAACAACTATAGCTAGAGCGGAGTCATTCTTTGGTAATTTGAGTTATAGAGCAAACTGAAATACAAGAAACGTCTCATTTTAAAGCTGACGATTTCGAAAATTCGTTCTTGGATTTGTCAGTTCATGATGCGTTTGCGATGTATACGTTGTTCTGTTAGTTTTCATTTCATTTAACAAACACTTTTTCGAGGCTGCCTTTAAGGGTTACTTCACAGCCAAAACAACACCTACTGCGGAACCGGGCTGCGGAATCGTTCACGGCTATGGTAGTTTGAGTTCCAGAGCAAACAGAAATACAAGAAACGTCTCATTTTAAAGCTCACGATTAATGAAAAACCGTTTTTGCATTTGTTCATGATGCGCGAGCGTGTTTTACATTGTTTTGTTAGTCTTCTTTTTCACTTTACAAACGCTTCGGCTTACGGTAATTTTGTAAGGAATGTGGGAACGGCTTCCTTACTTTTGGAACAAAGCATTGGTTTTCACACAACGGTTCCTTAAGTACTGGCTTAACCTGATTACAGCCGTAATTATAGGCGGCGTATGTGCCATTGTCTGATGGGGAGGAGCTAAGGCCTCGAAGCAAGACACCCGAGAATTTTGAAACCTAAATCTAGCAAGTGAATTTGTGGCGCCCAGATGCGTTCTAGAAAATACGATTTATATAAGCATAATATCCGGCAGATTTCAACGAAAAAAATCGTACACGGGTTAGTAAGATGTCAGTCTATCTTTTCCTGTGTGGGCCTAAGAAATACGACAATTAGTCAAAGAGAAAATTACCCTCAAAGTCACACATTAGCCATTTCCCCCTCTAAACACTACGAAAAACACTGATTTTTAGATCAAAATATATAAGCTTATTTATACGCGGAAAACTTATATATTGAGCAGAAATGATAGAATGATATCTCTTCTACTAAACTCCGTGTGGGCCTAATGCATACGGTATTTAGTTTTTCCGAAAAGGAGTGAAACCGTAAGCTCCCTGACGCGTTCGAGACCATTAATTTCTTTGTAAATTTTATCACGATTCATTGTGTAGCTTTTGAATTTGGCGGTGATGACTATAGCATGTCCCGGATGTATGTCGCGCCATTCTGCCCGATGAGATGATAAACAGGAGGGGGCCAAGGCAGGGGCCAAGGCAGGAACCTGTGGAATACCGTACTTCATTTTAAACTTCCTGGATGTCCCCCCTTGTATAGATATGTATTGGTGTCTATTATGTAAATAAGACTTAAACCAGGAAAGTACTTGTCTTGAGATGCCAAAATCAGAATACAGACGGTCCAGTAATATGGGGTGATCGAAAGTGTCGAAGGCGGCGCTTAGGTCAAGTAGTACTAGAAGAGTCACGTGTTCCGTTGTTGATTCATGTTCATTAAGATATCGTTTTTCACACGAAGAAGTGCAGTTTCAGTGCTATGAAATTCGCGGTAAGCGGACTGGGCTTTGGGATAGAGTTTATGCAAAGTCAGGTGATCATGAGTTTGACTGAAAACTGCTCGTTCAGTGAGCTTAGAAACAAACGAAAGGTTACTAATGGGACGAATAACCTCTGCTCTAGGTTTTTTCAGTCTTGGGTGGACATCAGCCTGTTTCCAGTTGTCAGGGAAGCATCCAGAGTGTAAAGACAAGTTTGTCATCCTAGTGAGTACTGAAAGAAGAACGTCCAGGCACTCAACCACGAGAGGAGTGGGCATGGGATCTAAGGAGCTGGTCTTCTTGCTTGACTTTGAGATTAAGTGACGAACATAGTCTTCACTAAGTGTATTAAACAAATCAAAGCGAATAGAAGTCACGGTATATTGATCGCTGATTGAGTCATCACCAGCGGCAGCATCAAGGTTGGCACGAATTCGTTCAACTTTCTGGACGAAGAAGTGACATTGGCGAGTACTGTACTGTCACAATAATCGTTAAAAGTTAGATCAGTTTCCCGATGAAAGAGGGTATTTGTAGACCTAAACAGCTTATGATGATCATTGCCGTTCTCTTGTATAAAATTAGTGTAGTAGTTTCAGCGAGCGCACTTCATTACAAAAGTAGCTTGGTTTTTTTTGACTTTGTAGATTAAAAAGTTACTATTTAACTTTGTCCATCTCCATTTCCGTTCAGCTCTCCTACGTTCTCTCTTCGCAGCCTTGACCTCCTCATTAAACCAGGGAAGAGTTGGTCTTTTTGTGACTGTTTTAGTGATTAAAGGCCCATGTCGATCCAATGTCGACAATAGCGTGTCGTTGTAACAGTTAACAAGGCCATTAAGCTCAAATGAGAGCATGTTCTTACAAAGGTCTGAGTCCGATAGTTCATCTCGTAAAACGTCAATCTGGACGGATTTGACTTTTCTGTAGGATATCTGAGATTTATTAAGGGAGGGCTTGTCAACTTGAAGTTTACAGTGAACAGGCATGTGATCTGAGAATAGATAGTCTGCCCACGGGGAGGAATTAATAATTTCTTCGGAATGTCTTGTTATTATGAGGTCAAGAGTGTGTCCACTGCTATGAGTTGGGACATTGGCGTGTTGCTCTAAACCAGTGCTGTCAAGCAGCTCGCGTAGTCTAGTTGCATCAGCATCATCGACAATGCCCACATGGATATTGAAGTCCCTAGTAATCAAGAGCTGGTCAGTACAGTGGACTGCAGATTCCAGGAATTCCGCAAATTTACCAAAGAATACAAGCACGTATTTTTTTAAAGTCAGATATTCTGAAGTAGCTTTTTCGGTAAAATTCGTCTTCACTGAATTGATTTTTACCAAGTTAATGGTAAGAATTCCGGCAACATGGTTATCAACATTTTACACAATATTTAAAGAGCTGGTCAGCTCAATAACGTTCTGTACCAAATCCAACCAAACATCATTTAAAAAAAACAAAGTTTAATTTCATTTGAAGTGTCATTCATCTCGCCATATTTCAAAAAATGGTAAAACAAATATTTCTACGTACGATAATCAATCTGTGGTATATGGTTCATTTCCAAACGGAGTCACTTATATTTAGACCCTTTATACAGCATGGTAAATAAATTAGTATACAAACCGTTTTCTTCTGATCTGGTTAAAAAGTGAGAGCTACATGAAACTCTGAACTGAACAAGGCTCAAAATGCATTGGAAATTTCCAAAGACTTTTTCCCTGATCTGGTTAAAAACTGAGCGCTACGTTAAACTCTGAACTGAACAAGGCTCAAAATGCATTAGAAATTTCCTGTTTTGTCTTCTCGTTATACTCTAGATCGTCTATACAGCAACAATTTTCCTAAAAGAGAATTAATATGTTAGCCATTACATTGATATTTATAGCGACGTCATGAAAAGTTATGTGGTGAGGTCAAGATCGAGCATTAGACCGCTTTCTTTAATACATCCAAGGCCCGACCGGCTCTTTGCATCTTCCACATCCTTTCTAGTCACTTTACCACTGACATTTAAAACCTCATCAAAAGCATCACTTTCGATAAGTACTGTATGCTGGTTATAAACTTAGTTTATTAAGGCACTGTTCGAAGTCAAGGCGACTGGACATTTTAAAGGGTAAAGCTAGTGAATAGTGGCATTGCGCAGGACATTGAACTGTGAACAATTTATAATCGTATGTACGGAGCATTAACTATTTTGTTCAACTTTGAATTGCGACTGAGTTATACTAGTTAATTTTCAATCATAACCATTGTATTCATTTTCTTAGTATCGTCCCAGTTACAAGTGATGCATATGCTTCCTGCTAGGAGTCATATAGTGGAGTGTGTTGAAAACTGGATCGAACGTGTGACAAGTGAATGTGTAGGAATGAGAGGTTAATCACTCAGGTCAGATAAGTATGATTTTCGTGCACGGAAGATATCTAAGAACATGTTGTTCAGAATTATTTAGCCAATCAGAAATAGAGATTAATTATTTTGTGGGTGTGTAGAGGTTGTGTGTCCAGCAGTGAAATTTAAGGCATGCTAGATGCGCTTTACTTTGTTAGACCTTCGTAGGGATTCGTGTGATGGTGAAATAAAACTTACTTCGATTTTGTGACTGTGAATCTGTGGATTTCTTCTCCCGTTCGAGACATTATAATAAATTGATAAAAAGGATGTAAATGATGCTGGAGTACCCATCCAGCTAGCAGCTACATGTAGGTTATAAAAAAACATAGTTGCATCATTGCAATGATTATGGCAGAAGAAAATATATTGTACAAAATGTTGTAATATATCAAAACAGACAACTGAGACAGTGTTGGGGTCTGGCAGTATTTATTAACATAATATAAATTATTATTACAATATATTTTAATATGTTACAATTTATTTACATGATTGAAATATAATATTAATAATGATACAAAAGCTGGATGGTATATTGTTAGTATGGCTGCTACCCTAAAGCACGAGATAGTTGGTCTACAAAATAGTTACTACCGAGACATACAAGGCCTAACCCATTGGCTATATCCAGCCTGATGATAATTTTACAGTATTTCTCAACTAAAAGTAGACTGTACACTGCCAGACTCCAACCTGATCAGCTGATTCTGAATATCTAGATTAATATTCACTTCAATTATAAATTATGGAAATTAAACTAATTGTACAAAGTTTGAAAACTAAAGTTAGGTGATTTAAAAACAATTAGGTAGTCATTGTTGCAATTTTTATTGCCATCATTAGCACTGTCATCAACATCAATATTGTTTTGCATTTTATCCATGTGAGAACCATGCAGACGAGTCTACAGTGCACCTCCGATTTCCTTTAAACTTGGCACACATTTATATCTTAACTAGCTAATGTCCCATGTGAAATAGTTTGGCTGAAATGTAAAAGGCCTTTGTGATATGACAATCAAACTGTTTGACCCTCTGAAATGCTCAAAATCAGAGCAAAATATACCTTATGTTGTAACATGTCGCAATCGCAAATTATTTTAAGTAGCAAGATAATATTTTTACCTGCTTTAGTACTAAGTCCTGTCAGCATGTTAAAACCAAAATCAACTAACTTTATTTAAGGGCACCCAACGAGTACTTTTTGAAATTCGTTTGAAACCAGTTGTCTACAGCTTATCTAGCCATTTTAAGGCGCCTACTATGTCTTTTGACATATTCTAGAAAGCTATTAGCTGTTCGGATTTTCTAGGTGGAAATCGCGTCAACCGAAAATACTATGGCAAAATATTCCCGGCCTACGAATTTGTTAGTAGTCTAGAACATAAGAAGAATTTTCTAGACCAAGTAACTTGATGTTGCAAAGTTTTGTGGACGTACGAATTTTTTAGGGATTCTTTTTTCCTGTTCTGACTCTATTAATCAGACGAATTGGGACGCACGAATATTTTAGGGGAAACCTTTTAGTCTCCCCTTTCTTCTATAATTTTCTAGGGATTGAAAACAAATTTTCTAGCCAGTATTACAGAAAACAATTTTCTAGGGGCAATTTTTTCAAATCCGAAAGTTTTAGGCTAACTTACTCTCCCGAACAGCTTTTTAACCGAAATCTTCGTTGGGTGCCCTTGTTTATTTATAGTTTGTCGCTTCTGTCGAATTTTTATTTAACGCTACTTTAATAGGTCTTTTTAAAACCCGATAAGTGCTGTCTGGCAATGGCCGTTTGCAGAGTTGCGGCCTTCTTTTCTTTGAATTTAGAAATATTTCTAGATTGACTTAGAATAGATCTATGCATCTGGTAAAAAAAATCTCTGTAAAGTTAATGCTGGGTTAGAGAGTACGCACTCTCAAAATCCGCAATGTTCAGTTATTGAACAAACGACGATATGGTGAGACGGCGATTTTTTTCCATTAAAATCGAAAATACGGTGAACTTCACAGATTTTCTGCCAATAATTGCTTTAAGAATTCGAATGCACATTCATTTTCAATATTATTTTAGTTTTGAAGGGTGATCAAGTCCATCATCCGATATGCGGATGTCTAAAGTGACTGAATTATTGTCAAGTTTGACGGAGTCAAAGCTGAAAAATAGGTACTTATAGTTTATGGCAGTATCCTTTATTTTGGACTTCGAAATAACTGTATCTTCGTTTAAAATTGTTTGATGGATCAAAGACAATTAATTTTCTTTGACTATATATGATATATAGAGGATTTCAAACTACGCTACGCTTTAAATACAGCTTCTAATCCGAGTTACTCTGAATTTGGCGAGCCTCTGTAGCGGGGTGAATGAGTGACAAGTAGAAATGCACGTACAGTCGTATTTAGGTTCTTTAGCCGATTCTCTATTCAAGTTTTTAGTTTTTATTCTGTAAAGAAACGATGTTTTATTTTCATAATTAAAAAACCCTAATGGTTTAGTTTTCTTGGAAGCCCTTTATTATAATATGCTCATCGTGCTAGTTCGCACCGGATAGTTGGCCAAGTTAGAACCGTTTAGATTCAGCGACGGGAAGGCATTCTGCTGTCGTTACTACCTTGTTACGGACTCAATTTGTTTCAATCTTGTGCATAATATTCTGTTCGTTCCGTTGAAATACCAAAATTTGTGTATAATCCATGAAATCAAATGTGGTATCACCGAAATAGATGAAATCCCTGTAGTGATATAATGATATCTCAAGAATTGCGTGACAGGCACTGCGTGTAACGTCTGCACGTTTATTTCCCGCACTATCCACGAGATGGATTTGGACTTGATCAAGTGCTCATTTTGTGTATATTCAACGAATTAAGGAATGTGGCATATCTTCTCGGCGTTACCAGGGAAAAACAACTATATCACCGTTGAAGGCATGAAAGGCATTGAAGGCTTTCTTCACTTTTTTCCGCTCTTCTAAATCAATGATTTTATTTTGCTATACTATAAGAATTGTATGAAATGCCTTGGGACTTGGCGGGGATGTTGTTGATGGCGCGTGTGAGGTACAAATATCATAAAATTTATAAATATTTCCACCTGTACTGTACTGTCTAGACAGAGTATTTTATTCATTTTTGATTTTAGGGCGGGGTGGTAATGCACTAGTCAAAGTAAACGCTCCCCCCCCCCTCCTCCCTCAACCCGGGACAGGGTGGGGATTAGTGGGGAATTTGAAAATAGTGAAAAATGCCCCACCAATTGCGGCAATTGTAGACAGCAAAACGCCCCACCCTTGGGGACTCGTTTAATAAAAACATCACTCAGCAAGCTAACGTAAGCATGATTTATGACACATTTCAATCATGCTTGGTCAAGACAGATTGGACAAATCCACTTCCCTTTTGAAGGTGTAGTGAGGTTGACACATGCCAAATGGAACCATTCAATAGCACAGTCCTCATTATCACATAATCATTCCTCTGGCATTCCACAAGTGCAATAAAGCACAGTCTCATCGTAACTGTAGTTGTCTGGCTCTGCCCATAAACATGAACCAGACCTCCTCGGCCATGATCAAATCCCACGTTTTGCCCCACACAGCAGGCCGACTCTTATCGCTCCCCAAATCAACTCACCCCACTTCAGCTAGCGAGGGGTCGAATACCTGTTATTTCCCCACCCCCTCGGGCACTCTACCTCGATAAATGTGATCCTTATCTCCACATTTCCCCCACCCTGTCCCGGGTTGGGAGGGGGGGGGGGGTTACTTTGACTAGTGCATAATGGCTCACTCTCCGCTTAAAGCTGCCTGTGATACACTTATATGCGATTTGTTACTGGCGTCCTCGTATCTCTTTATAGCGGAGCTCGTTGCATAAAAAAACATAGAAAATCAATATGGAAAACAAAAGATAAAAGAACAACCCACACAATTGAAAACAAATCACGCCGCGCGCCTCGCCCGCTCGCAGACGTAAAGGTCGGTACACACGTGTCCTGATATCCTGTTCCCCGCGGACACCGGACATCCTACAGCTGATAAACTACAAACCTCGTACACAAAGAGTAACGTATTTCTTTACAGTTTTAAGGTAATAGACCAGTTCGCGGTTAATTCCGACATTTTGAAAGGGGTGTAAATATGGCGCGAAATACAGTGTTTGTATGGTAATCCGATGACAAATAAAATCCGTAAAATCGAATTTCTGAAATATTCATCAGATACAAACTTAAGATACCAGGTAAAAGATTAACTGATCGAAATTTGAGGGATGTAGCTGTGCTGGGAAGCATGCAATCATGGTTTTAGTTCTCCATACATTTGTCAAAGTCCGCGGGAAAATTTTGTTTCGATGAGGCAAGATTTGCTTCCGCAACAATGTTTCCACGTTGGCTATGGAGGAAAACAATGTTTACTAGGCTCCAGTGACACATAGTATATGTGTTTCTTAGCAACACAAACCCAGATCCCACCGGCAAGACAATTTGACACGGTGCGCATTCGTTAGTTTTTTCTGCAACAACGTTTCCTCGTTTATCCACCCGTGCAGCAAAACATTTGTATGCTTCCTGCTCGTTCAATTAGCTACCCAGGCAACATTAAGAGAAACGGAGAAGCGCAGTATTCGCGCCCCCGCTTTTTCGATCCCTCATGCCTCGGATGATCACGTAAAATGGCGGTCTCGTCTCACGCAATCTCGTTCTCATAGCCCGCGATCTTTTGGCCAGTATCTTGGCGATGGTCAAAAGATCGTGGGCTCTGGGAACGCCGGAGATTGAGTCTCACGACGCTCGTATTGATCAGCAGCTGTGTATCACAGGACGCTAAGGAACCACTTTGGACGTTAAACAAATATCTGGCAGTGACCACCCTCAGTGCTTGTTGGTCAGCCGCATTAATGGGGAGATAACTAACATAACTACTTATGCTTGTAAACTGCGTGGCTTACCGTGTGTACCTATAAACAGCAGTCTGAACAAGCGCCCCGCACATACATGTATATGTAAATCCAGCGTAATTCAGCTTCGTGCCGGCGAGTCTGGATAGAATCGCATAGCCAAAGCTGAATCGCACGGTGCATTAGCGAAATCAGACGCTGATTGGCTGAGACGGAGTGGTGATTCAGAGTGGAATCACCACTGTAGCTACGCGCGCTATATATAACTTAGCAAAATATCATTCAACAAAAGTACTAAATCTTCAAGTAATTCATCGGACTATGCGATTCAATGAAAATCACATGCCTGACTCGGTAATTCCACGTTAAATTGCACTCGAAAAACCGATATCGGTTTTCTCGTGCAATTTAACATGGAATTACCTCGTCAGGCATGTGATTTTCCTATAAAGTCTGTCACGATCCAAACAATATGTTTCACCGTTCATCCAGATGTTTTTTGAACCCTTTTCTAAGATAGTTTGTAGCAATAGCAACATACGTCAGACATTTCTGAACTTCGCTTTCCGGGATGGCACTGCGCTCCAGTTCGGCACCGACACAGCTGATTAGGCCATCCCAATAAAATGCAAATACGCAGAGAGCTAGGAAAAGAGGTGTAGTTGAAAGTATGTTCTTCAATCCTTTTTTTTTAACTTTTCCCAAAAATTGGGTCAATGTCAAGCTTTGTATTTTTGTTAACTTTTCCCAAAAAATTGGGTCGATCGTATCGGGCGATGTGAAACGGAACATTTTATTGGGAAGGCCTTATGTGGGTCGTGTGAATATACAGGATATATGCATGGGATGTTAGAAACCATTTATAATTCATTGTTGTGACCTTGTGTATGAATGTATGCAATTACCCACACTGGTATATATGTTGGGCCCACATGGAATGTACACATCTGTGTTCGGGCTACCTGTGGTGCACAACAGCAGACTGGGTTCTAGTCCTAAACAAAATGGCGGCTGCCGCAAAGCCATTCCTGTCGTTTCGGCCGGGTAAATGTTCTTTCGGTTTAAAATCGACAAGAAGATAATTATCGTAAGTTGTGGCTTCGAGACCATGACAGAGCTGGGGAGGAGAGCACAAATAAGGCTAGAATCAGGTATGCATTTATCGCTGATTCATCCTTCGTATTACTAATTTCTCTTATTTTGAAGTTGATTGTTAATTAGTTGATTGTTAATTGCAAAACCATAGGCATAAGTGACAAATATCACCCAGTTATTTTAGGGCTGTTTCTCATTCCTGTCCGTTATTTGTCCCGTTATTCTGCACACGATACAGCTTACCTCTGGCGTTGATTGTTTATTTACGTTGGACCCGGGCGTTGGGAGTATGTTACTTTGGCCTCACTGCTCCTAAGCTGAATAAACTTTACAAACTTTTTAGTCCCCAGTTGTATTTCCAAATGACTGATCTACAAAATATTAACTCTCTCATCTTCTACAATTTCGCCGCATCGATAGTATTCGAATGTCATTTTACCCTAAAATTTGACTTTTCGAAAAATAATTTCGGAACTCACTTGTACATGAAAGCCTTACTCCTTGAATACTGAATATTTTTTGGCACTTATATCATAATTAAATTGCGATTGCTGTAGAAACGTTTTGTGTATATAGCTTATATGGTTTGTTCAAAAATGTTCTGTAAACATGACTAAAAATACATAGTGGAAATACCCCTCAAACCGAGGCAGTTCGTACTGACCCCCATATCTCTTACAGTTTTTGGAATTTTTCCAAAATATTCTACCAAGTCTAATGCCAGGCCAATAGTATGGTCAAATGACCCATATATCTCAGTTTCTCTACAGGTAATTTTGGTCAATTTCCAAGTAGCCATTTGTTGATAATGGCCCAACATTGCAAGTCAGTAATACTGTCATTATCATCATCTTAACATGCACTACCTGGTATACATTAGCCTGATTATCAGACTGTCGAGGTCGTCCGCTCACTTCCTCCCACCTCCCAGTCTGATGGACTTTGGCAGAGACCGTGTTCCTGACGTCATTTCATTTCGACCAATCAGAGCGAAGGCTTTATTTTTAGAGAACTGAGGTATGTGTGGAATGTCAAGTGGAGCCTGCATGAAGGACAAGCCGGCAAATGGCGGACGATACGAACGGGCTTGATATGGCTTTGGAGAAAGCGTGCGAAACTTTCGGCATTTCTGAATTATTTCCCGAACAGCGAAAGGCAATATTACCCCTCGTTTCCCGGAAGGACCTTGGCCATCACAGCTGCATCTATAGGCGACGACCAGGTAGAGAATCGAGAGAGGAGAAATTATGTAGCCTTCTAGTACGGCTCGCCAGAATCACGCACTTTCCTGCACTGCAGAATTCTTATGTTTTACAGCTTCAAACTTATGTCGATTTCTCAGAACTAACCCTAACCATATCCTGTTTGAGCTGCTATGGTTTTTTGGGCAGCAGGAACTTTTTAAATAGGATTTACCGTACAGTATTTCAAGCGCATGGTCACAACACTAATCTAACTACCGGATTTGTTGTACTTGTCAAAATCAAGACTGTTCAAAATTCTGATAACATAAATATTTAGGCAAATGTAATCCAACTTTTACCATGACATATTCACTATATGTGTTCACTCTTGTAAAAAATTCATGCCATTCCATGAAAGATTTAGTCTTCTTTAGGCGAAAAAGCTAAGATATTTCAGCTTTCAGGACAGCAAAATTGTCAAAATAAAGTGTGTTAAAAATTTTGCAAACATAAATAACTGCCCAAATGTCGTGAAACTATTACCATGACATACTCAGTATGTGTGTTCACTGCTGTAAAAAAATCATTACATTTCATGAAATATTTGGCCTTCTAAATGCCCACATTCTAGGAGACCACATTTTAATACAAAGCGGTCGAGGAAGATAATTATTTTCCAAAGCCCTTAGCTAGTAGATTCATAAACATCGCGATATCGATAGCGCTTCCTGTCAGATTTTTCCGGTACACGTCTGAGGACAACATGTTTCTCCACGTTCTGTTTCTATAAGTTTGAAGTTTGAAGCTCTTTCATTCTGCAGTGAATGAAAGACAACAACATATTTATTTATACTCATAAAGGTTTACAATATTGTGAGAAAAAAAAAAGGCGAATTAAAATAACTTTTAAGTATGAGCTAACCTAGAATAGCCTGCAGGTTAATCGAGCTAGGTAGCACGTATAATGTATTTAAATGTAGTTAATTGGTTGGGCTGTGGACCAAAAAAGAAAAGACACGAAAAGAAACATTGAAGTAGTTACTCATTTACTATTAGGACAAAAACGGATTACAGAGAATTAAAGACAATGAAGCCAGAAACAAACAAGTGTTTGCAAGACAATGACCGGGCAATTAAGTAGAGTGATAGAAAAACAGCTTGTAAATACAGTAGAGATATATAATAGTCTAGTAAGGCTGAGAGAGAGATTCTTTAAGTAGTCGTTTGAAACTATTTCGAGTATGATTTTTTAGGTTTTCGTCAATAGAATTCCACACAATGGTACCTTGAAAGCGAATATTGAACTTGCCATAATTTGTTCTTGCTTGAGGAAGATAAAATGATTTTTTTGAAGCTAGCCTGGTATTATATTGATGAACAGTACTGACATTTTTAAAAAAAATCCGAAACACTGCAGGAAGTTTTCCAGAGGAAAAATCATACATAAACAATGCATCATAGAAAAATACAAGATCTTTAAGTTTTAGGATGTTAAGACGTTTAAAAAGTGGGCTGGTATGTTCAGTATAACTGGAAAAAGTTATGATTCTAATGGCTTTTTTCTGTAAAATGACAAGAGGGTTTAAAGTAGATGGATAGGTGTTACCCCATGCAGTTAAAACATATGTTAGAAAAGGGTATATCAAAGTATAATAGAGTTGTGTTAGGATTTTTGTACTAACAAAATAACGAATTTTAGAGATTATACCTATGCATCTTTTAATTTTTTTTGAAACATGTAAAATGTGAGATTTCCAATTTAACTGTGAATCTATAAAAATGCCTAGGTATTTAATGCATTTTTCTTGTCGTATCTGTTTATTTTTTATGTGCAGAGTAATCTGGTGTTGTAATATTTTTGTGGGGGTTGAAAAATGACAAAGTTAGTTTTATCTATATTTAGAGAAAGCTTATTGGCAGAGAGCCAGTTGTGGATTTTTTCTAAATTTTCATTAACAGCTAATTCTAGTTCATTCAGGTTTTTGTTAGAATAGAACAAATTAGTATCATCTGCAAATATGTGAAAATCAAATAAGTTGGTGCATGAATTAAAGTCATTAATGTACAGAAGAAAAAGAAGAGGACCAAGAACAGAGCCTGGGACACGCCACAGGTTATTTCCACCTTATCAGATGTACTATTTCCAATCGAGACAAATTGTTGTCTGTTATTTAGATAGGAGAAGAACCAATCTTTAGCGATACCACGGATGCCATAGTGATCTAGTTTTTTCATCAGTATGTTATGATTCACGGTATCAAAAGCTTTAGAGAAGTCTAAGAAAATTCCACAGGAGTATAAACCTTGTTCAATTGCTTTTTGTATTTTGTCAGTTATAAGCATAACTGCTTGAAAGGTTGAATGATTGGCACGGAAACCAAACTGTTTATCGAAGAGTATGTTGTTTTTATCAATATAACTTATCAACCGTTTGTACATTAATTTTTCCATGATTCTATTAAAAATCGAGAGAAGAGAAATAGGACGATAATTATCTACAATTGTTTGGGGTCCTTTTTTATGTATAGGAATTACTCTGGCAAGTTTAAAGTTATCTGGAACAATACCACTGGAAAAAGAACAGTTATACAGTATTTCCAAAGGAGTAGATAAACAATTTTTAAGTAGTTTGAGCAGTTTAATTGGAATGCTGAATGGACCTATTGCTTTGGATGTGTTTAATTCACTAATTTCTTGCTCTATTTCCTTTGCAATAACAGGAAACAAATAGAAACTGTTTATCTGAGAAGGTCCTAAAAAATCTTTTGGGGCATTTTCAGAAATAGGGTTAACATTTGCTAAATTTTTACCAATGTTAGCAAAGTATTCATTAAATGCTGTGGCAATAGCTACACTATCCCTCAATTCACAATTTTTTCCACTAATTTGGTTGGTGGGTTTAGTCCCTTTGGTTTAAGGGTTATAATCTGTTTGATTCCCTTCCAGGTATTTTTAATATTACTGTTATTTGCATTAAAGTAGCTTTCATAATAGTTTTTTTTGCTTAGTTTAATAAGATGATTTAATTTATTACGATATGCTTTATATTTTGAATGATGGTAAGAGTTTTTAGTTTTGAGGTATTTCTTGAATAGTTTATCTTTAATTTTGATAGAGGTCTTAATACCAGGAGTTATCCATGGCTTAGACATACATTTAATTTCTCTTCTACTGACTTTACGTAATGGTGCATGTTTGTGTATAATATCTGTGATGACTGAATAAAATGACTGAAAAATTTCATTAACATGATTGTTTTCAGGAGGAAAAATTTCATTCCAGCAAATATTTCCTACTTCTTCAATTAAGAGCTCTTCATCAAAGTTGGAGTAATCTCTCTTATAGAGTTTAAAATTACTTGGAAGTGCAGAAAATTTATTAATGATTAGAAAATTTGGTAAATGGTCAGTAATGTCACTCAAGATATTACCACTAACAACATGATGTTCTAGGGAATTGAAAAAGATGTTGTCAATCAAGGTAGCAGAGTGTTCAGTGATTCTTGTTGGTTGCAAAATTTGTGGATGAAAGGAATAAGAACCTAGTGTATTAATAAATGTTTCAGTATCTGGATGAGATTCAAAATTTAATAAATTGATATTAAAATCACCATCAATATGCAAAACTTATTTTCTTTATGTATTTTTTCAATGGACTTGTATAAATAATTTAATGTAGAGTCTAACTTTGCATTTGGGTGTCTATAAATAATACCACATATCGTGTTGTGTTGATTATTATTGTTGATCTCAATCCAGAGGGATTCATATTCTTTTTCTGATGTAGACAGGTCATCTCTTTTAGTAAAGGGTATTGAGTTCTTAATATAGAATCCAACTCCTCCTGAATTGGAGAGGGTGGGTTGAGATACAAATTGGTAATTTGGTATATCTATATTAACAATGGGATCTATATCCTGCCTTATTTTAGTTTCTGAAAGCCCAATTATAGAAAATGAATGGTGTAGATCAGACAACATAGTGGTAAGGGGATCATAATTCGCTGCTAAACTTCTTATATTAAAATGTAGAGCTGATAACGACCTATTTGTAAAGGAATTATTAATTACATCACTTGAATGAAAATCATGAATAGTATAGTAATTAAAATTTGTTTCAGAAGGTAGCTGTAGATCTATGTGTATACCAGAGAGTTGAGGTGCATTGCTAATACATGACATTACATCAAAACATGGTAAAGAATCTAATCGTAAATTAGCTATTGATTTAGAACAGAAACAAGTGGTATTTTAATTAAAAGAAAGATCAATTAAATCATAGTTATTAAAAGAGCTGTGATTCTGACGATCTGTAGAAGTTGTAAAAGACTACATAATTTCTCCTCTCTCGATTCTCGACCTGGTCGTCGCCTTATAGATGCAGCTGTGGTAGCAAAGGTCCTTCCGGGAAACGAAGTATAATAATGCCTTTCTCTGTTCGGGAAATAGTTCAGAAATGACGAAAGTTTCGCACGCTTTCTCCAAAGCCATATCAAGTCCGTTTGTATCGTCCGCCATTTGGCTTCACCTTCATGCAGGCTGCACTACACATTCCATGCATACCTCAGTTCTCTAAAAATAAAACCTTCGCTCTGATTGGTCGAAATGAAACAATGACCAGAACACGGTTTGTGTCAAAGTCCATCAGACTGGGAGGTGGGAGGAAGTGAGCGGACGACCTCGACAGTCTGATAATCAGGCTAGGTATACATATGATATATGTATCAGGAGCCATATTATGTATATATGATATAGTTACAGTACCAATGCAATGTTATCAGCCATCCATGCAAGTGAACCATTTTGGTTCATTGATAATGCATTTTCTCGAATCCTCATACAAACCTTCTAAAACCCTAACCCAAAATTTGCCAAAAACCCTAACCATTTCCAACCCAAATCATTCCTAGAACGAGTACACCCAAGCTATAAAATTATGAAGGATTTTTCACAGGTTTTCAAGTGATCATTTGAAGTGGCAGGGTATACTGCAGTGAGGTTTCTCTCTTGTTTTTTACGTGTAGAATATGGACTTCTGCTATCTGTTAGTCTGGGAGAACCTGTCACACTTATTTAAGCGAAGAAGTATTTTATAATCAGCTGTTTTTTACTCTGGATATTTTATCGATGTCTGAAGTATGGGTCGACATCTCCGCGTATTTTCAAACTCCATCGCTTTTAGAGCTGTTTATTGGAATCAACTATGTGAAAAGAATCCCCTGATCTTCTTTTCTGACTATTATTTGTACAATTGGAATTACAGAACTGGAGACGAAATAGCTTTTTCATCCAAACTCGCGACCAACAACAGAGCAAATAGTAAGCGCTACGTAACCGAAAACCCGGAGCTTCGCTTTCAATCCAAGATGGCCGAAGTGCGATAATAGCGAATGACTGAGGACATTGAGATTACGGAAATAGCCACTATTTTTGTAGAATTTGGGCAAACAAAAGCCACTCTAGATCTATTCAATAAAATGGCTTTAGCCTCGATTTCATGCTCAAAACATGCCTTAACATGCTAGAGACAATATTCAGGATTTTAATATTGAAACTTTGTCGCTTCTCTAAAGCTGATATATGGCGGTTTGTAGGATCGGTAGGAAGCACAAACATTATTACTGATTTTATCACTGAATCTCATACTAGGCTCCGGACAGAAACCACCAACCGTAGAAGATGCAAATAGCTTCAACAAGCAAGCAGTTGTTTAGAAAAACACGGTCCGAATCAGAGCTGCGTGCAGCCGCTTGTTTCTATATATAACTGAGTTTTATGTATGCATCCAGCATGAAGTTCTGGTATCGCTGTCTGAGCACTTCAGGGATATAAAACGTATTGATTTATCTATCGGTAACTCTGATATGTTTTATAATGTAGGATTTATCCGAAATTTATATTTATTTGAAGTGAGTTCTACGGGCTAATTAATTACGTTGATACGGTTCTACGGCTGTTAAAAAGAGCACCCAACTGGGAGTCTCTCCCGCCGGGTGTAATCTACTCACAGGAAACCCAAGCTCTGTTTGTGTTTTAAATTATAAGGGTTTATATGAGATTTTAAACGAGTATTTGGTTGTATTCGTTAGGCCAGAAATACTGAAATAAAATGAATGAAAACTCCCCTGAAGTCTTTATCTGTTCTTCATTGGGCTCTGTATGCAATTTTTGTATGTTACGTTATGTTACAGACTAATTTTTTTACAGAATTCGCTGAAGTTGCATACAGAGCCCAATGAAGAACAGATAACGACTTCAGGGGAGTTTTCATTCATATTATTTCAGTATTTCTGGCCTAACGGATACAACCAAATACTCGTTAAAAATCTTATACAGACCATTATAATTTAAAATACAAACAGAGCTTGGGTTTCCTGTGATCTACTTAGCATAGAGACTCTCAGATTCCCTATCAGTCTAGCGGTCTGGCTCGCTGATAGCTAATGGGAATTTTATAGTTCTCGAAACCGTTAACATCGACATTGGAGGGACTCGACTAGAAATGGCTGCGGATAAAGAATTCAGACCTATATCATTCAGGTACTTCATTGTTTAGCAGTATACTCACTCTGGTTGATGTGAATTTTAAAAGTCCGTGATCGGTTAATAATGCGGTAAATGTTCGTATATATTCACGTCTAGCCTTAACTTGCCACAAGTCGCCCTCTGTATGTTTTCTTTATTTGAGCGAAGCGAGGCGAGCGACGGAGTCGAAGCTAGCGGTTATAAAAAAATTGGAAAGGACTTGGGAAAGGCTAGACTGTATAGCGCAGCAGAGCTGAGTACCGGAGCTTAGTGTACCCCGGGAAGATTAAACTTTCTCTTGATAGTTTAGCATGTAGCAGTTCGGTGTACTCGACAGAAGGCTTATAAAGGTATATGAGAAAAAAACCGACTGAAACAATACAGAAGAACCGGCACGCAGCTACTTAAGGTACCAGCCAAGCTAAGGTACCAAGCTACTTAAGGTTTACTTCACAAAAGTTTGATTAAACGTAGTCTAATTACCGCCAAGAAAGAAACCTAAAACAAAACAAAATTAATCCATAACTGTATTGTTCATTAACACCAGTTGCAAGTACAAGAAGTCATTTCTGAATTCGCTTTTAGTGGGTCTTCGATCTTTAATTAGCACCGAGGCCCTTATTACTTTCCACTTCTGCATGTTGTTTTGATTTATATGTTGTTTACATAAATGTATTTGGGCCAAGTCCACGATATACTAATCTAGGGCATGGTTTAGTATGACGAGAGGAACAGAGGTGCAAGTCCTTGGATTTCTGATCTGACGGAAACTAAATAATGGTTAATTATACTGACTCAGCCTTTAAAGTGCATATAAGCCCTAGCCAGTTATCTTTGATATCGATTGTACATGAAGTGGATAGTCCAAAGGTAGAATATTTCTTGATTTGGGTGTTGCTTCGACGAGATATAAAGGTTTATATTTCCAATATTGCTGGAAAAGTAACAAAACTACGTCAGCTAGTACCTAACTGAATGCACTATCCATCGCAAGAATCAAATTAGCCATCGCAATTAGAGAGGATGATTTTAAAACCGCGGACAGTAATGAGCAGAAGTATATATCTGTTGCAATAAATATGTGACCCAGGCCAGTCCTTCACGAACATTGACAATAGTTTCCTTTCTATATATTTTATTTCTTTAAAATATTACTTACACAATTAGTGGCTTAATAACCCTTCCTATATTCAGAGCAACTTAACATAATCACCAAATAAACCATTACATATATTCCCAAACTTTTAGGAAGCTCAGATGCCGGGAGCCGTGTACGTGATACGGTATCTTATTATTAAGTTCTATCCAGCACTATGCAGTAAACCTGATTTAAGTACACGGGATACACTCATCAAATTAAAATATGCCGATACAATGCAATCACTCGGAAATTCTGACCTGTCTTCTTATCTCACAGTGGAACTGAAGTCTTCGACAACTAAAAATAATTATCGCTCAAAGCAATCAGTGCCAACCTTTTATGTTGGAGGTAAATTAAAATTGTACACCAATTGGAAATGAAACATCACAGTAATTCATCTTTGAAATTTCATACATGATTGTTGCGTTTTAAATATCTTGCAAATCGTTTTTCAATCAAGCCTCCTCTAGTTTGGGCAATATTCGGTTCCATGCACTGACTTTCGATTCGCAGGATCTATTTCCGTCTCTTGGACTTTTCGTTCGCAAACTTAATACAGAACTAACTACTACTTCGAAGTCATTCTCACAAGTACTAGACTACTTTCCTCCATATGCCACCTCCCGGAACAGATGCCAGAAAACTACTATTTCATACTTGAAAAAATATGAAAACCTTAAACGAATTTTCAGATGTAGAGAACTGTTAAGTCTGCCTTAATATTTTCCATTTTTTACAAGGAAAAAGTTAATATTTAACCCAAATATAAAAAACTACAACATATATGACGGTGCACTCTCACTAATTCACTTATCGTCAGCTTCAAAAAAATTCATTCATTCTTTATTGGGAAAAAAAAGGAATGGTTTTTAGCAAAAAACGACAATTGAATTTGTAACGCAACGGAAATGAAAGTTGAATAACTTTGTAAGTAGTTTTCAATGAGTTTGAAACTAGCGGAACCAATGCTTTTATACCTGCTGACCCAATCGCAAGCATCGAGAGCACCATCGCAAACCGTTTGGGTAGTAGACTGCGAACAGTCCCTCCTTTTCCCTCCATTGATAGTAATTTGCGAGCGGAGCGAGCGAACAAAAAATATGGCAGGCGTTCGAGCGGAGCGAGAGGAAGAATGGGGACGAGAAAGAGGAGAAGAAAAGGAGGGACTGCAGACATCACACAGAGGAAGCTGGAACAACGCAAAATCCCCATTGGCTAACGAGTTTGCAGCGTGTCAACACCTATCAATCACAAACAGTCACAGACACAAAGCAAACATCACCCGTCCCTTTGAGTGGTGTGACGTCATCAGTCACGTGACTTTTAGCAAATCGCTTTATATCTTGCCTCGGTTTAGCAAAACAACAACCAAACTGCTGTCACATAGTCACAGACACAAAACAAACATCACCCGACCCTTTGTATGGTGTGACGCCATCAGTCACGTGACTTTTAGCAAAATCGTGTTATATTGCCTCGGTTTAGCAAAACAACAACCAAGCTGCTGTAACATAGCCACAGACACAAAACAAACATCACCCGTCCCTTTGAGAGGTGTGACGTCATCAGTCACGTGACTTTTAGCAAAATCGTGTATATATTGCCTCGGTTTAGCAAAACAACAACAAAACTGCTGTGACATAGCCACAGACAAAAAACAAACATCACCCGACCCATTGGGTTAGTACGTCAGGGGCGTAGCCAGGGGGAGGTTCCAAGGGTTCCCCCCTTCGTGATTTCCAAAGGGTAAAAAACTCTGTAACATGATGACAGACAGACAGACAGACAGACTGCGGAACTCTTGGCTACGCCCCTGTACGTATTGGGAAATTAGCTAGAATAAACGAAGGCAAGGAAAAGAATTGAAAAGGAAAGCAGTGTTACAATGATGAAGACAAATTTATTGAGTAACATTCCATTTGCTCTTAAAATACCGCAAAGGGCTGAAACAACTAACTCAATTACGTTAAGGCCTGGTTAAGACATTCAAGTGAGGCTAAAACGATAATTTTCACTTTTAAAAGTATCTACCTTAATTACCAACTACACCAAATTATGCAGACTCGCATAACTCGTCCACTTCTTTAGTATAATAAAGTAGGCGCCCTCAATGGCGAAATTGCAAGCATTCTTTCGGAGCGCTCTCTTCTTTCCGTTCCCGAAGTCAACACCACTTGGATAACTACCATTTCTCAGGAAGTTAACGATGTTCTCATACTGCTCGGCATTCATTCTCGAGGGTGTTACCTACGCTAAACTTTTCTCTTTTCTGGTTGGGAATAGCTGAACTCTAGTTCGCGTGTTCGCGTGTATGACTGACTGTCTCACGGACTTCAGTATGCATTCTTTATATTGCAAAAGTTTTAAATTACCTCTGTTTCCGTGAAGTAAAAAAAAGGAAGTTTACTTTAGATCACGGTTTATCACATATCACCTCAACTTATGCTTCACGCTAACTTTCCAGCATAAAAGGAGAACACAAGTAAACACTAGTAACATTAACTACTAATTTATTTTTATTTCAGGTAAAAAGTACGTAAGCAAAAATATTTTGGCAATCAAATAAGCAGTCTTGAGCGGAACTTACATGTACGCCCGTTTTGAACGTCGAACTTTAGTCGCGTCGAACTTACTCACTTACTAGATCAGAAGGAACCGCTTTACTGCGGCCGGCGTAAGTCTTATCGTTGAGCATACTTTGAATAGCTATTCTCATGTTACACCATGCAATCTCGATATTTACCATCTTAACGATTAACACTATCTTCTGCTATAGTCATGTCCTGTAGATAAAACGTCTTATATGTCTTATAAGACGTCTTATAATAATAGCATCGCACCCTTTTCCAGCATGTAAAAAAGCCCTCTCCTAGCCTGGTGAAAACAGCAAGAGCACAGGCTTTGCCGCTCCTACCTAGACCCGTAAATTGCTCCCTACATCAAGAAAGCCGAGTAGACAGGGCTTGGTATATAAAGTTACCAAGATATGGTGATACAGTGATACGAAGATCTAAAATTTCATTTTTTAAGCGGACGCTAAATATAAATGGCCCACGCTAAATACACTCAGGTTTCACTGCATTTAATGACAACCTCGATTAATAGTAGATCCAGTATGAAACGGCTGTTGTCTGGGTCACTTGAGCTCTTGCATGCATTCAGCCCGGCGCGGCGTGATCGACGTTAATTCGTGAATCAATGGTATTATATTTCAGCATGGTTGAGAAAACAGACGTCACGAACCCAGACAACAGTCCTCATTAAAGACTCTATGTCGACCGGCATGCAATGCGGGCGCTTTGGAGTTTCGTATCATACGAAAGTCGAGTTTTAGCGTGGAAAGCTGTAGTCGCTCAGTAATCTTCTTTGATCCTTGTAATCATTTCGATTTTTAGGAAAGAATTACTCTCAAAAGACGTATAAGTCAATCAGTTAACTTCACATTCAGTTATTTGGCAAGAATCATTCCGTTCTATACTCTTGTTAGACCTGTTATGAGTCATCAGTTTAAACTTAGAGACGTCCATCTTTTAGATGGCGTCCAAGGCCGAACCAAATCGGCAACTAGTTAGAGGAGGACGGCCCAAAAAACCAGTGACTTTGAAAGTGATATACTTAAGAGAATCGGTACAAGACCAGTGGAGGGATTGGAAAGCCTCGAAGGGTTATTCAAGACTCGCGGACAGTGAATTCGCTCAAGTTTTACTGCAGTAAGTAATACTTGAAATTCTTTGCGCTCTGTACTTGAGTTTGTAGTCTGTTCTCACTCTCTGCTCTACTCACGTAAATATGTTCTTATCTTTTTTTACGTATTGGTCTTGTCTTCAGTTCATGTCCAATCAGCACAACAGGATCTGGAGGTGATCAGCACGAGCAAAGTCTACCTCAAGAACTTTATACATGTCATGTCACTATCATTATGTAATTTCATGAGTGAGTACAGTTGCATGCAGGTTTCACAGTCGTATTGGTCTGATATACACGTAGGCTATACAATTTACCTTTAGTAAATTCTCCTTTTAAATTCTCCTTTTGAGAGGAGAAATATATTGTTACAAAGAACTGTATAATTTTTTTCACTTCTCTAATCTCAGTGTGATTGTATATTAATTAGGCAATACCATGTATGTATATGGGAATGCTAATAAACTATTGTACTTGTACCTTTAGCATTCTTGAAGTTCTTCAGTATTTAGCTTCAAGTTTGGATAGGTTAATAAGTCTTCTATAGGGTAGGGAATTTCATTTTTTCTTGAATGCATTCTCAAAATTACAAGAGTAACCTTGTAATACATTGTAGCTACATAGGCCCAAGGATCAGGGTTTCACACTAAAATCCTATTTCTCAAATCATAAGCCTTAGTTCTGTGGTGACAATTAGAATCACAACTTGAGAATTATTCCTCAAAAACACTTATCCCTTATATTACAGCACATAATTTTAAAGGTAGTGCCTCTGCCACAACAACATCCAAGACATCTGGCTCCAACTATTGCTTTACGAGAAAGCCCAGAATTGATTTATTTGATTACTTAATATTGCAGCAGGGGGGACGGACGGACGACGGGGACTCTCCTGGGGGTGACTCCCTATATCTAGCTGATGGCGATGCTCATACCTTTTGGGGTAAAAATGCATATTTTGGGTGTTTAATTTGAAATGCCAACAGTTTATTCACCGGAAGTGATGTCATACACTTAACACGACAACCTCGTGGCGCGAAATAGCGTGCATAAAAAAGTAGCCAACCTCGCAAAGATAAATATAACTTTCTTCTTATGTATGTGAAGACGTTTTTAGTAGAAATATGCCTCTAGGCGTTGTGTTCTGCAGGCGAGCGTTAAGTGTATGACATCATTTCCGGTGAATAAACCTTTGTTTAAAGCTGAACAAAGGGCACGGCTTCCAGTAATGGCGGACGTGTAGATTCAATATTCGGAGCTAAAAAAATAAGACTTCCTGTCGTTGTATCGAAAAACAATTTGAACTGGTAATAATATATGAACTCTACTTTATGAATATGCAAAAACATTGATATGTCAAAATTTGATCGTAGGGGCACTTTAAAGAATATTCTGAAGATAAATTAGTTTGAAAATATAGATATTACACATTCCAACAAACCAGGGCATTCAATGGGTCCCACCTCACTTTAATAATCCATCCGTCCATCCCTGTTCATAGTTTGTGTGAACTCAGCTGTGCGGGGGAGGGAGGGAGGGACGACAGGGACTCTCCTGGGGGTGACTCCCTATATCTAGCTGATGGCGATGCTCATACCTTTTGGGGTAAAAATGCATATTTTGGGTGTTTAATTTGAAATGCCAACAGTACCTTTATGGTATTGGTTCCTTTGGAATTTTTCAACAAGCATCCCATCTAATCAGATCTCAAGGCTATATAGACATTGTCTGGGGAGGGATCTGTTGATGGATGTTTTTTATGGCACAAGAAGGAATAACTGTTCCTTTCCCCAAATAGCCATGCTCCCACAAAACAAACTGTCTAGGCTGTCTTGCAGTAGCTGGCCATTGAAATGTCTAGAAGATCCACCCTAATTTCACCTACAGCGAATGGCAATTTCGAGAACATGTCTGTTTAGACATGTTAGGCTTCGTCCAGGGCGTATGAAGTGATGCATTCTCTTCGTCTGTAACATTAATTTTTATTCTCAGGAGCAAGGCACAACGTTCCTGGAATTCCGGGTTCTGGGCCTGGATTTGTGACTCGTGAAGATTGTAAAATCTAAGCTCCCACAGCCATTGTTCGACAGTTTTACCCCGGGGGGTACTGGACCCATGTTTGGGTATAGGGTTGAAACCCTGACCCTGTTTAGGACAGAAAAACTCTAAATACCTACCCTGTGTAGCACAACACCCTCTAGTTTAGGACCCTGTTTAGGACAAATGACAAAATACAGACTGTCTTGTTTTACACAATTGTGTTTTATTGGCAATTGCAATGATAGCCTGAATTTCAGCCGTCTCCTCTGGGTTCGTTCCGAACCAGAGGAGACGGCTGAAATTCAGGCTATTGCAATGATTGGGTGACAATGATCTTGTGGAGTCACTGATGACTTGTTAAAGACCGGTGAGATGAGGATAATCATGCAATCAATACCCTGGTTAGGACAGGTAGGACAGACTCATGAAATTATATACCCTGTTCAGGACAGAGGCCAAAAACCGTACCCTGTCCAGCGCACGTCCCTGTTTAGGCCACATAAGGGAGTACCCCCCCCCCCCCCCTGGAGTTTTACAAGAATTTCAACTCTGTCGTCGTGCTAAATCGTTAAAGAAATCTTTATAAAAAGAAATGTGGAGAGATTATACTAAAATCCTTCTGAAAAATATAAATCGTGTACTTTAATACACTAGCTATTTCCTGTTTGGTGTTCTCACTAGTGAACAGTCTGGTACACTTACATAATGCGCACTTCCTTGAGGAACTGTTTCTAATTCTGAAATAATGTTCGTAATACAAAAACATGTTTTACACCTTTTTATTTTTGTCTTTAGTTTGGCTGTGATAAAAATATTTAGTCGGGTGTTTTGTTGATTGCACAAACTTTTGACTTTCTTTTCAGCTGTTCATACCTTCAGTTGCACATGGCTTTCTCATGTACCACACTTATACCGATTCGCCATACATTCTAAGTCAGCCGTGCTACAAGGGCAGCCACGTGTTTGGCCATATTTCCTTTTTTTTTATATAAATTATATAGAAATAATACAAGTATAAGTTGAACTGCAAATATCGGCTCTGTCTTCGTGTAGAACTTCGGCTTCGCCGGCAACCTTCAGTAAAATTGAATTGAAAGAAACACAGATAAATACCGATCGTATTGTCTATTGACTTGTTGGCGTTTCATAGAAACTTAAAACTCACCATAAACATTAATCCTCTGCAATTCGTCTTCCGATGTCTTGTGAGATCAAGATGGCCGTCACGAAGGCTAGCGAGGAACGCCAGGTCGAATTCTTGAATCAAAACAAAAACAAACGCCCGCAATGGATGCCGGTCGACATAGAGTCTTTAAATGCAGTGACACTTGTATTTCAGTAGTGGGGGCCATTTAGTATCCTCTTTAAAAACATTGAGATCTTTGTATCACTGTATCTCAGTAACACTTTATATCAGGTTATATACCAAGCCGGGTAACTTCATCTAGCCTCCTCCTTTGCTCAGAAACTACATCTGAAATCTTAGCAGCACGGCGGCAAAAGTTCTCTGCGAAATTCCGGAAAGGCACATTTGTTCCCGGCGGTCTTAGATTGCTAAACGTTTCGGCTAACATTCGAACAGATAGGGGTTTGCTACCTAATAAAAATGTGTCCGACTGCTTACGCTCTCCTCTAGATCTTTACGAAACTGAGCCGAGAAGGGACTTCCGACTTTTGAATTAAAATTTTCCACTTCTGAGTTAAGAATTTTCTAACACCCCGCGAGTGATACAAATTTATTTTGTCAAAAATCGTTTGCAGAGGCCCTTGTACACTCCTAGTCGCGACGCCAGACGGTACTGTGTTTCTGAGTGGCATGGCGTGAAATCAACACTGACAAACATACTGATCACGGCAGATAATATTTGGTCATGCAAATTTTAGTTTTATTTCAGATGGCCGGTAGTTCTCTGATGGATGCCAGTCTCGTTCGTTCTAAACGGAAAGGAAACAATTGTCCGTTTGTGTCCACGATTTCCACCTACAACATGGAGAAGCTATTCTGACCATTAATCTTTATATGTAAAGATATATTAGCGCTTAGTTCGAGTATCTACTATCTTTGAGCCGATTTGGTTTTTTGGACAGCGTGGCTGGCTTACGTGACCACAATTTGCAACAAACTCCACTTGAAGAACAGTTTCCTAAAATCATTTTCAGGGCTTTGGCGTTTAACTTGTGGAAACAGGCCTCTCTCTCGTTTCGAAGGGCGGAATTCGGGCTTTTAGACAGTGATTTTGCCGAGATTTTCGGATTGACCGGGTTGATCATTTGAAGGTGATACTTGCACGAAATTTGACAAACAACGCCGCCAACTGCATGTAATCATTTCCTATTCAAGCGAGCTGTTTATATTCGTTCACTATTCTCTCTTGGACTGGTTCTCTGGCACCAGCAACAAGATTGCCTGCTAGCAGATGATCTCTCTCTCTCTCTCTCTGCAGAGAAAAATAAAACCGAGGGGAGAAACCTCTCTTTTCATAATTATTAGTATTCTCTGTTTATAGTACTTCGGGGGTAGAAGCGGAATATTGAATATTGAATATCGTGGTTGAAAACTGAGGAATATTGAATATTTGCCTGAAAAATATACTGAATACGGAATATTTCAATGAAAATTAAAAAGAATAAGGAATATCCAAAAAAAAATTAGTAGGGAATGGGAATATTTACTTCAGGAGGAATACGGAATTTTTAGAGTGAAAATATTCCGCTTCTACCCCCGATAGTACTGATGACAGCCGGTTCGGAAGCGACGGGTGAGCGGTAAATATTATAGTACGGCCAAGTACTGCTGTATAACACTTTGTTGACTTCACATTCAACTTGTAAGGTACTATTAGTTTCATCAAGGTCATCCATGTTCAAATAAAATTTATCATGTCACCAACATAAAGAATACGCTTTATAGTTCGTGAGGTTCCCGCCGTGAACAAGGGGTCAAAGTCCCGGGTATAAACAATAACAAAAGCACGCTAAGCACTGTGGGTGAGACGGCCCCTTTAACGTTGATTACCAAAACCCCAGAGAGGAACCACATCCCTAGCTGAAATAGTCCTCATTAATGCAAAATCCTAGGAATACGGTTCCGCCCGGAACGAAAACCCTAGGGATTTAGTTCCACCAGGAACCAAATCAGGTAGGAACCAAAACCCTGTTACAGCGCCACAAGTTGAATACTTTGGAAACTGCTTACTGGAGGCCGAGGGCGACAGCGAGCGACGAAGTAAAAAATCAACGTATCTCATAAATGGCTTGGAGAAAGTCTAGGCGCCTTTTAGTTTGAAACATATGGTGTATTACCTAACTTGAACTTCTGTTTAATTTCGGCCATCGTCAAATTCCACTAAACAACCCTAATTAACTTCTATAACCCCTGTGTTCTCCAGTCGTTATTACAATTCCAAATGAGCTCATTTGATTATCCCACTTAGTCATACTATGCCTTTATTGCATTTTTATAAAATAACCCAGAGGAAACTCGCGCGCTGATTGGCTGAAAGCCGTGTTTATATGAGAGTCCATAGACATGGAAATTCGCTGGCATTGGCACGCGATTGTGAATGAAATCAAAATGGCAAACGACAAGGAAGAATGTCTTCACTAAACGTTGACTTTCAATCAGTATGATTTTAATCAGCAAAACCGACAGATATATCAGTAACAAAAATACAACCAACCGACGAAGTTTGCTAACCTTCGCGGCCGAGATATTTTTATTCGCGGATCCAACAAACAAAAGTCAAAACCACTTTTCGTTTAGCTTTTAATATTTTGTACGGTAAAACTAAAACACATAAACGGATAACAAGTCTAGTTTTTTAAACAATCTTCCTTGTAGACGAATAGAGTGAGGAATCGAGCTAGAGACTAGAGTAGAAGAGAGGGAAAAGCAAGGCAACACTCTTTCAATTTTTTTCTCTGTCTTTTCTATCCCAAACGAAAAGTATATATATACGTACATGTACGCTTAATGTTCAAGTCCGATAGTTTGTCGGCGACGAAATAATAAGCCTTCACATAAGGCCAATTGTTATCATTCACCCTGCTTGGTCTTAGATAATTCAGGTAAGGTTTTTTAATAGCTTTCTCCTTGCCACTTAGCTTTACATGAACAACTACATGAATTTTGCAAACTCACGTGCGACAGTTGTGAAGTTGACTGATAACATATTAAACAACCAAACGCAAACTTGTTGATTTTTCACAGACAAAATGAGCTTTTCCCTCTTACCTTGCACTCTTAGCCTCATCTCATTGGAAGGAAGGTTCCAACAGCCAGATCTTCCCATTGAGTTTGGCGAAAATAAAAGTTCATTCAACTAAAAGTAAAACCTGCTTCAAAATCAAAGTTCAACAGGGGAATCATGTTTCCTCGTGTACATTCAGCGACAAAAACACCCAGTTCAAGTCCAACCTCTACTCCTTGAATGCCTTATGCCTTACTTATTTCCTAAAAAAATGTCTTGAGTTCCGAGTTATTCTTCTTTGATTTTCAAGTTTTTCTTTGTTCTCCCAACATATCCCGCGTGTTTATATAAGAGAACAAATATATTACTTAAATGAAATCTCAAAATTAACACAAGCACCTTTTGCCGGTTGATTCTGAAGATAGATGTTTCATTCATAACAAGAGCCCATCTGGGCTTTCACTCGGGCCACATGAGATTGAAGATGAAATACACTTTCATTTGAAATCCTCTTAGTATCAAGTCGTGCTTTAATTCGCCAGTGAGAACGTCAAAAAAACAGACTGGTCTATTAATCGCTTTTATGGCATGACTATATGATAACGCAGGATTCGAAAAACAGAAGTGTATAAATGCAATACAATGACATATTCAGACTTTGAATTTGATTGAAAATAGATCAAAAACTCGGGGAAATGTCCGGCTAAAACTGTATGAATAAATGTGAAATGAAACATAAATTTCATAGCAAGAAAAAAAATTGTAATTCCTATAAATGTGAAAGCTCTTCTATTAAGCCGCTTCTCATATACACAGACTGATTCACAAAAAAACATTTGCGCTTATCGACACAAGAATTCAGTTGACCTTTCAAATAATTTATTCTGAGGTACGCATACTCTAAATCACAGATGTTAAATAAAGCGATAATTAGAAGGAAAAGTACATTAACAGACAAACTGAGAGGAAATTTATTCAAATCAAAAAGAGTTTACTTACAGTACTTACGTAACTGAACTTTCGTTGTTGACAGCACCCACCTTCGTGCACATATGCACTGAATCGGAATGAAAGTCGAAGCCTACCTCGAACTTAACTTTCAGCTAACCTGTTTCCTTTCATTCCACAATGGATAATAATCTCATAAAGTAAGCCCGTAGCTTTCAATAAATTTGCCAGTGTCTGAATGAAACAGCTAGATATTTTCCAATTTCTCTCACGAGTCACGGCAGAAGACAGTCTGAAGCTACAAAACTTGAATTTTGATCCTCTTCACAGTAACGTAATTTAACGTCTCAGATATTATATATATGCCCTATTTCAGCTAGCGCTGTGCATTTCAAATACTTTTTCCTCTCTCGTTGCTGGCAGTTCATGCTTCTTGTTCGTGTAGTTGCCGCATTTCAGTTGGCATACACTGAAAACATCTGCTTAACTAAGATTTGTAACAATCATGTAAATATTCCGCTTGGCTCAATTGAGGGTTTCTGCCGTCAAAGTTCATTTTTTGTTTCAGTTTTCCCCATATTAGCCGACATGTATAATGTCTCGAGCTCTCAATCCAGTAGAAAGACTCTGGTTATTCTGTCGTAAAACGAGTTCAACTAATCATAGAGTTAATTTCGTAGAGTTATGGCGTAGAGTTATCATGATGGTAGAGTTAATAAGTCCAAAATCTTGAATTCAAGATCTTGGAGTGCAAAATCTTGAATTCAAGATCTTGAACAAAGGCGGCTCTTTGTGATAAATGTTAATTTTACGGCGGAGTCGAATAAATTTTATAGGCCGTCGAAGCTCCAATCTTGTTCCATGGTCTTCATATCTCTTTCTTAATATTTTTATCGTGTTCCTTGTCCTTTCTACGATAAGAGTACTGTATTCGTTAAGTTTCTAGAGATGAATTTCGATGTTTGGAGGAACAATTTGTGTGACTAGTGTTCTTTATTAAAATTAGGTATTTTGTAATAATTTCACATGTGCCGTGGGGTTCGAAAACCTATTGCGTGACATTACGATCACTTCGAAAGTATTTTTATCGTGTTCCTTAGCCTTGGGAGTTAAAGGAATAGTTTTTAGCAAAAGACGACAATTGAATTTGCATCGAACCGGTGTGTTCAAAATTGATAACTTTGTAAGTAGATTTTCAATGCGTTTGAAACTAGCGGAGCGAATGCCTTTATACCTGCTGACCCCATCGCCAGCATCGAGAGCACCATCGCAAACCGTTTGGGTAGAGTACTATGCGCTCAAGTCAGCCTTACTATTTTCCATTTTTTACAAGGGCAAAGTTAATATTTAACGCAAAAATAAAAACTACAACATATATGACGGTGCACTCTCACTAATTCACTTTATCGTCAGCTGTATTTTTCTATATCTTCTATTGTTCGCAAATGGTTTAATCCCAAGCAGGATGGATGGTAGTGGTGGTAGCAAAGGGGTCCATCAGTGTCGCAAATGAGGTAAAGGGTACTACGAAAAAAGCATACAAAACTTTCTTAATTATATTATATTTAACTTTCATTGTACGACAAATGGAATGAGGATAGAGAGTTGACGCACCCATCATCTTCCTTTTGACAGGTGCAATACAGTGTTGGAGTAACATTTCCGCTGTCGTAGTCCGCAGGGTAAATCCTTCGGTTTCTGAAATAACAAAGAAGTTAAACTGATTCCTTAAACGATGTATTGTGATCCTTTGGTTGTTTAAATTTAAAAGTGCTTAGTCAGGCCGGCTATTAGATTGAGCCAGCACAAGTCGTTTATTGCCTTTTTATCTTTTTGGTAAATGGGAAATGTCAACAGTTAAACTTTATTACGTCGCAGATTTTGGACTAATTAGGTTCGGCGCATGAAAAGTGGGCCTTAGCAGTTGCGTGAAATAGGCGATTTTCATTGTGGCACATTCGATTACAATTACCAGAATCCTTTTCGAATTCTTTTTCTTATTCAGGTTTTTAACTTCTCTGAGAATACCAAGGAAAAAGAATCCGCGCAAAGCATTGTGGTAGATGTAGTATGTGACGTAATCATGCAAATCGAATCGCCTATTGGCGCTTGGGGGAGGGATTTCAACGCCGGTAAATCACAGGCAGCCCAAACTCTACGTTGTGTTAATAAAAGCACCTCATTATTTTTACGAGATTTTACCAAAGTTAATAATAATATACGAAATCAGTACAGTAATTAAAATAACGATTTTCTACTGACGATATCAAAGTTGTGTTTGATTGTCCTGTGCACTCTCAGGTGATTTTAGAGAGTTTTACAAGATTTCCAATTCATCGTCCCAACACAGGTAATGAGGTGCTTGGTAACGTTGCTTTTAATAACACAAAATAGAGCTTGGGCTTCCTCAGTCGGTAAATCAACTTTCATTTTACAGAATTATTTGTTTAAAAAAAGCTAAAGTAACGCCACGTTCTGTCAAATGATTCCCTAGTTCAAACAGTTTTTGGGGAAGGGGTGGGAGCTTATTCGTTGGGGTTAATGGGCTATGATTAGAGAGATTAAAATCCGCGTTCAACAACAAACAGGAAACGTCAGCCCGCCGTCAAAATACGAAGTAAATATATAAGAAATGTGGAAAAGAATTCCAACGTTCACAACAAACGCGGATCTACTCAACTTCACGTAAAAATTGAGAATGTCAAGCAGCAAACGCGCGAAAATTGTGCCGTTCGGTGGAAGAAAGAACGCAATGCTTAATCTCTCTATCATCGCAGTTCGGCCATCTTGGATAAAACAATAGTTTTGGCCCCGGTAGCCTCGCACTGGTTGGTTTCAGAACGAGTTTACCGGACGAAAACAAAGGTTTTTATTCTCCTGGGACTCAACATGGCTGCCCTTCGATTTCAATTTCGCATTGAAAGGGCGCTTATTTTAATATCATATACCATATATTATTCTTCATAACAAAGACATTAAAAAAAGCTAAACACCTTAATGACTCGTCCCATTCTTTTCTGAAACTGAGGCGTACAAGGAAGCAACGTTTTCGGCGTATTACGATGCTTCGCCTTTAGGGGATAAACGAGAGTATTGTTTATGAAATAAATACCTCTTATTAACCGAGTGTGAGCGCCGTACGGGGAAGTTATGGACCGCGGATTTTTATGGCCCATGCGCGAAGCGTGTGGGCCATAAAGAGAGGAAAAATCCGAGGATCCATAGCTTGCCGTACAGCCCGAACAAACGATGTTAATAAGATGTTTATTATACAGCGTTTCTATTTTAAATCTATGCCTCGCGGGCCGCACAGGAAGTTACGGACTCCAAATTAACCAATGAGAGCGCACGTTATATCGTTGATCTATAATAAGTAAACTTATAGAATTCTGTAGAGATGGAAGTAACACCAGCTATATGCCTTTCTACTGTTAAATCATACATACCTCTTATTAACCGAGTGTGAGGGCCGTACAGGAAGATATGGACCGAGGATGTTTCCTCTTTTTATGGCCGAAACGCGAAGCGCACTGGCCATAAAGAGAAGAAAAATCCAAGGATCCATAACTTTACGAACGGCCCGAACAAACGAGATTAATAAGATATTTATAATATACCGTTTCTATTACATCTATGCCTCGCGGGCAGTAGAGGAAGTTAGAGGAAGTTACGGATCCCAAATTGACCAATGAGAGCGCACGTTATATCGTTGCTATATAATTAATTGAATTACTTCTTACAAAATTTTGCGTGGAGTTATAGGGAGGGCGATTTTCGATGGCGTTAATTATTTCAATTTCGCACTGAAAGTGGAGCTAATTCGAGAGGGGCGTTCAGATCGTGAACATTAGGTATTTTAAAACTGAAACAATAATATTAATCTACATAAATCTAATAATACTGTTCTACATAAATAAAAGCTATTTTAATACCTTACTGACTCGTCCCGTTCTATTCTGAACCTGAGGCGTATACGGAAGGAATGGTTTTGGCGCATGCTTCGCCTTAAAGAGATAAAACGAGAAAGTGCTGTTTAGGAAATAAGAAAACATATGGAATTGTGTATCGATGATATGGATGAGAGCAGATAAAATAACTTGGGGAATGTAACACAACTGACCTCCTCTAAGCGGGTGGCCTCTTTTTGCCTAAACTTCTGTTGGATGCCATCTCTGTCTCTTCTCCAAAAATCGTAGATGACTTTGGTCTGATTTATCGAAACCAGGTCTGATGTGAAATAACGTCTCGCGACGCGGTTCCAGTAGCCATCGAAATGAGTCAGAGACTGCTTGGTAAACACCTTTCCTTCACTAGCTAGCACCTTCACTAAGTCCTCACAAACAATAATGTGTATCTCCCTCTTCTAGAAAATTATAAAGACGTTAGGCTAAAAAAAGGGAAAAGAAGAGGGGAAAAAAGTAATCATGATTTTTACCTCAGAGTGAACCATTGTTATCTTTCACGCAGCAGACATATCATCATCGTATTGTAGCGTGTCGCGAATTACAACACAACAGATGCTCGCTTCGGAGAGAATTTAACTGGATTTATTCCCTTTCATGTACACTCTCCCTAACTGATTCTATACAAGTTTAAAATCTGTATTTAAAGGAGTGTATTTACAGGAATAGTAAATGATGTATTGCTTATTTCAAGACGGTATTACAACTTCTGACGCAAGCCCTATATCTGAAGTCTCCACCCAGTTTTTACGCACAGAAGGATAAAGGCAATAGAATCAACCCAGAATGTGACATGAGAAGATAACACGATGTTATCTTTTGCTCAATTCTGTCGGTTTTAAAATCATCCTCTCTAATTGCGATAGCTAATTTGATTCTTGCGATGGATAGTGCATTCAGTTAGGTACAAGCTGACGTAGTTTTGTTTCTTTTCGAGCAATGGAGAAAAAGACATATATATCATTAAGTCAGTACCAACCAGAACTCGAAGTACCGCCGGTCGCATTTTAAAAGCTCATATATTTTTGTTAAATACTCTGCGATGGAGCTGTAGTAGTTTGCGATGAACAGATGACACCAATTTATACTCGTTCTAACATATTTCATGGTCACCATTCCTTTGAGCCGGTGGTTATAAAGAGACAAACTTCGTTTAAACAGCAGACCGGAAGTGGGCTTGAGCGGTACATATTTTGGAAAAGCAATGATGTCATTTATGTCGGTTTTAAAATCGTCCTGGGTTGTTATTGCACCGATGGGTAATTTTACTCTTGCGATGGATAGTGCATTCCAGTATTTACAGGAATAGTAAATGATGTATTGCTTAATTTCAAGACGGTATTACAACTTCTGACGCAAGCCCTATATCTGAAGTCTCCACCCAGTAATTACGCACAGAAGGATAAAGGCAATAGAATCAACCCAGAATGTGACATGAGAAGATAACACGATGTTATCTTCTGCTCAATTCTGTCGGTTTTAAAATCATCCTCTCTAATTGCGATGGCTAATTTGATTCTTGCGATGGATAGTGCATTCAGTTAGGTAGAAGCTGACGTAGTTTTGTTTCTTTTCCAGCAATGGAGAAAAAGATATAAATCATTAAGTGTAACAACTGACTTGAGCGCATAGTACTCTACCCAAACGGTTTGCGATGGTGCTCTCGATGTTTGCGATGGGGTCTGCAGGTATAAAGGCATTCGCTCCGCTAGTTTCAAACGCATTGAAAATCTACTTACAAATGTATTCAACTGTCTTCCGCAGATTCATTTCCGGTTCGCTGCAAATTCAATTGTCGTTTTTTGCTAAAAGCTATTCCTTCAACTCCCAATAAAGAGCCGTTGAATGAATTTTATTGAAGCTGACGATCAACTGAATTAGTGAGAGTGCACCGTCATATATGTTGTAGTTTTTATTTTTGGGTTAAATATTAACTTTGCCCTTGTAAAAAAATGGAAAATAGTAAGGCTGACTTGAGCGCATAGGCCTCTACCCAAACGGTTTGCGATGGTGCTCTCGATGCTTGCGATGGGGTCAGCAGGTATAAAGGCATTGGCTCCGCTAGTTTCAAACTCATTGAAAATCTGCTTACAAAGTTATTCAACTTTGAACACGTCTATGTCTTCCGCAGATTCATTTCCGGTACGTTGCAAATTCAATTGTCGTTTTTTGCTAAAAACTGTTCCTTTTTTTTCCCAATAAACAATGAATGAATTTTGTTGAAGCTGACGATAAGTGAATTAGTGAGAGTGCACCGTCATATATGTTGTAGTTTTTATTTTTGGGTTAAATATTAACTTTTCCCTTTAAAAAAATGGAAAATATTAAGGCAGACTTAACAGTTCTCTACATCTGAAAATTCGTTTAAGGTTTTCATATTTTTTCAAGTATGAAATAGTACATTTCTGGCATCTGTTCCGGGAGGTGGCATATGGAGGAAAGTAGTCTAGTACTTGTGAGAATGACTTCGAAGTAGTAGTTAGTTCTGTATTAAGTTTGCGAACGAAAAGTCCAAGAGACGGAAATAGATCCTGCGAATCGAAAATCAGTGCATGGAACCGAATATTGCCCAAACTAGAGGAGGCTTGATTGAAAAACGATTTGCAAGATATTTAAAACGCAACAATCATGTAAATTTCAAAGACGAATTACTGTGATGTTTCATTTCCAATTGGTGTACAATTTCAATTTACTCCAACATAAAAGGTTGGCACTGATTGCTTTGAGCGAGAATTATTTTTAGTTGTCGAAGACTTCAGTTCCACTGTGAGATAAGAAGACAGTAGTTTTGTTACTTTTCCTGTAATGGAGAAAAATATATAAATCATTAAGTGAACGAACCAAAAATCGAAAAGGACCGCCGGTAGCTTTAAAAGCTGATATTTTTGTTAAATACTCTGCGATGGAGCTGTACTAGTTTGCGATGAACAGATGACACCAATTTATACTTGTTCTGACTGATATGTCATGTTCAACACTGTTTTGAGCCGGTTGTTATAAAGAGAGAAAATTCGTTTGTAAAAAGCAGACGGGACGTGGGCTTGAGCGGTATATATTTTATCTGCCGATTCGGTAATTCACACATCACGGTTCATGCACTCCGGTTTTGCGATAGACAGACTGAAACTTGCGTTGTGACAAACAGTTAATTATGTCCAACTCTATCGATTAGTCTGGGCCGTTTGAAAACTAAAAAGGAGTTTGGGGCGATGTAAGGAAGTAGAAACAAAAGATTAGGAAGGTCTCATCTCATTGCCAGAAATATGAGACAAGATGGCGGCGCACATGCGCATCAGTGTCTAAAATGGCTGTCGATTGGTATAAGAAAATGTATGAAAAACATAAAACTTTTCAAATTTGAAGACCTTCTAAGTTTAATTTCATATTAGTGCGCCTCGAGACCAATAACTTACCGATTACGCTGTGTAATGATGTCACAAACAATCCCTCAGATCGTCGGCAAAGTACTTCCCTGAGAAGTCCATTTCGCCCTTCAAATTCTCCTCGTTCTCCCTGTTGTTGTCTGTAATCTGGCTGAACCCATGCACAGTTTGAGGTACAACAGTACGACAAGTCTTTGGTGAGGCAAAAAGGTGCGCCTCCATGTCAATAAAGCAGTGTTCAATGTATCCAAATCGCCAATAAAACGTACAATAACACTCCTCCAAAGTACTTCCAAAGACGTCTGAGTTTCGTCGAAATAATGTTAGTGCCAGGACGCCATGTAGGATTACATTTTCGAAGAAAACTTGACGAGAAAGGAGAGAAACGTCACCATTTGTCACCATATTGCTTTCTGTCCGCCATCTTGTTGTGTTAACCTAAATCCTGCAATGTTTGCTGGGATATAAACTGGGTTTCAGGCCTTTCTCCTCTAAATAATTGCCGCCAAGCAGCTGGACTTGGACAGACAGACGCCGGAGAGAGGACAAATCCAAAAATGGCTTTTTAATCACAATGACTACGTTTAAGCTAATATAACTCTCGTTCCGCTTCTATATTCTTATTTCATCACAGAAAGTTTCGGTTTTCTTTGCGTTGGAAGGTCTATAAACAGTATAAAGAACCTACTGAGTCTCACTCACTATAAGCCGCCATTTTGAATCGGCTAAAAGGGCGCCCGCAGTACCTTTCCGCTGATGTCCATAATTTCTGGCAATGTGGCCATCGCCTGTCACATGTTTCGGTATATAATATAATTTAAAAAAATCAAGTTGCGATAAGGGGTCGATAAGGGCGATGTCTATTGCGATGGATACATCACCTTATATTTTATTACATTTGCTAAGACCAGCAGTATTGAAACAATTTCCTAGCCATCACAGTGGAGCAAACATTATAAACAACATGGATTTCGTGACACGAAAGTCATATAAAAGAACTAGATCGCTTATCTCATATTAGCCTGATTTCAAGGGTATGTTTTAGTTGCTAGATTAGAAAACATTCGATTCCATCAATACAACCATTTTTGTTGAATTTTCAACTGTGAAAACATGCTTAAATATAAAAAAAAGCAGAACCGGTAACCGGTAACTGAAATGATGAAATCGGCAACCGGTAACCGGTAACCAACTTCCATTTGGTGGAACTGACAGCGTTGTGAGGTTGTCAGTCTTGTCGCCACACTCTATTGACGATAATTAGGACTGAATGGGGTATGTTGAGACTACTAGCGTGCAGCTAGCTAGAGTCTTGAGATCTCTGTCAGCAACTCCTACCTCGCAGCTAGTTAATAAATTAGTACTGTTCAGACCAAGTTCTGGTATGCGTAATCTGATCACTTTAGTTATTTAGTTTGTTTACCCAGTACCATATGTGCCACGACTCACATTTATAATAGCTAGCCTAGTTAAACTAGGAGGTTTTACTTTTTATTTTCCCCCTTCTGGTTTGTTTCTATTTTGTAATCACAAATAATTGACCGCCAAAATGCTCAATTAAAATTTCAACAAAAATATTAAAAATGTGCGAAAAACTACAACTACTGACTGGTGTTCGGCCATCCTCGTTATCCATGATGGCTCAATTGACGTACAATACACCCGGTAGTTGTCGTGGTAAGAGAAATTACCTCGGAGCGAGTAGTGAACGTGGTCGTAGCGAGAGCTAGAAGAAACTCGGATAGATCGGATGATAACACTGACTTGACATTTGTGTACATTGCGCGCAAGATCCTATTCAAACGGTCATCATCATAAATACACTTCATTATGATCAGGCGCCAAACGTTTCAAAATTTAATTTTCATACACCTATACCAGATATCCATACATGTATTAAAATCCATACGCGTTCAAAAATCCTTACATGTAAAAAAATACATACATGTATCTAAAAATATACATGTATCAAAAAATTGAACATGTATAGAAAATCCATACATGTATAAAAATACATATATGTACAAAAAGACATACATGTAAAGAAATTCATACATGTACCGAAATTCATACATGTACCGAAATTCATACATGTACCGAAATTCATACATGTACCGAAATTCATACATGTACCGAAATTCATACATGTACCGAAATTCATACCTGTACCGAAATTCATACATGTACCGAAATTCATACATGTACCGAAATTCATACATGTACAGAAATTCATACATGTAGAGAAATCCATACATGTAATTGTAATACAATGTAATACAAGATGATTGCAAAGTGCGAGTTACATATCAGTACTTGGCTGTACTATAATATTTACCGTTCACCCGTCGAAATAGAGAACACTGACTTCCTGGATAATACTCATGAATATGATAGCGAGAGGTTTCTCTCCTCGGTTTTATTTGTACCTGCAGAGAGAGGGAGAGAGAGAGAGAGAGAGAGATCTGCAAGCAGGCAATCTCTTTGCTGGCAGTAGCAGAGAACCAGTTCAAGAGTGAACAGTGAACAAATTACAGCTCGCTTCAAAAGGAAATTATTATCTCGGCGGCTTTGTTTGTCAAATTCGTGCGCGGAGTGTAAACTTTGATCGACCCGGTGAATCAAAAATATCTCGGAGAAATCACTGTGTGAAAGCCTTTCGAAACCAGAGAGAGACCTGTTTATACAAGTTTAAAGCCGAAGCCCTCGAAATGATTTTAGTAAATAGCTCAGTTCTTTTCTGGTCCATCAAGCGGAGTTTTGTTGCCATATGTACAGAAATCCATACATGTAGAGACAGAAATCCAAACATGTACGGAAATCAGAAGTCCATAACCAGAAGTGTCCATCTGGTATTGGGGTAGCGGCCCATCAGTTTATAGAGTAGTCTATTTTTAGAAATGCTAATCTCAAATTTCGCGGGGGAAAACAATGGCGGACATTGGGTCAGATGCGAGAGTCATGGCTCCGGGGGGGCACTCATGTACGCGACGTAAAGGAGATGTGCGGCGGCACCGGTTAAAGGTTTGAGCCCAATTTGGCAAACTAAGTCTTGTTTTGGAGCAAATCAACTATAAATTCGGGTTGATTTTCATAAATGTTATTGGAAATTCTGGTTAATAAAAACATCTTCATTACATTTTATTTTGCAAACTGGGTCGGGCTCTGAAGACGATACCTCACATACCTCCCCTTTATTATGCAAGCAGTGCCCCCCGGTTTGAAGCTCAGTACATACAGGTCGCCAAGCGGTGCTACAAACTACAAAACTAAGTACGGTGGCAAATGTCGGGCTTTTGACCACTAAAATTGAAGATATTGTAATTGTAATGGGACGAAATGTATAGACTGATCATCTGTGCCTCTGCTAATTGATCTTGGGGTGATTTGAGAAAGTTAAAAGTGATTTTCAAGTCTTCAAGTTTTGACTAGCGACGAGTATAAAACTAAAAGTTTGAATTATGACAATGAATGAAAACGGAACCGACATTTCACATTCATCTGGCTAGGAACAACTGACATTATACAAGGACAAAATTACATCAAAGTAAGCCAAGTTTACTTTTAATTTTTTATTTAATTGTTTTGTTTTTAATCCATTGAAATCGGCCTTGGAAACTCGGTCGCATATGACCCGTTGCCGTGAGGCAGTTGATTCAAATCTTCTAATAATCTTGTTCACTGGTTGCCTGAAGAATAAACCCTTGTTTGTACTAATTTTAAGAAGTGGAATTTCATTTCCAGCTGCGATAGTTGCGTTCAGTTTTCTAGTTTTCGATTGTAAAGTTTATTGTTGGAGATGTGTAACAGTTAGTGTCTTTAATAAAACAGCAAAGTGACAACTGTTTCATTGTTTGATTGTGCTTGATGAACTGCCTGAAATCAAACTTCGCTTCTTGCTAGTGTTCAGTGTACCAGAAATTGACTTTTTTCACAGTTTATAGCTATTTTCTTTCAGCTCCAGTCGATTATTAAGCCTTGCTTGGAGATTTGCCGGGCTGTTCTTTTATCTGCCAAGCGCAAATTACTTACAGGATTTTCAAATGTTCACTTGAGCTCAAACTCAAAGTAAACAAACTCGGTGCACTTAATTACTCTTGAGAGAACATGTGATTGTCTTTTTCAGTACATTTCTTAGGTCATATTATAAACATAAATAGCATGATTTGTATGTGATATTTATCACTTGCTGTATTTATGCCAAATATCACTACAAAAATCTGTGTTTATGAACCAAAAGACAAAACTCTGGCTTCGTTCTGTATACATCACACAAGTGCTGTACATAAACACGAAGTCTGAAACGGGAAAATAAAAGGTTACAAAGGAACCACATGTTCTGGTTTATAATGGTCTTTCCTGACCATGTGGTGCTCACCAGTTCTTGCCTGTTATAAATGAGAAATAGCTGATTATCAAGAAGTTTCTACACTAGCAAATAGCATTCGCTCGCCTTGTCCGCCAAAATTTTGTCGCATATATAATTAACTGTACAATATTACAAACGAAGGAAATCGCTGTATTAGCCAATCAGGTACTGCTGATAAATTTTCGAAGAATATGATTGGCTGCGAGATGGCGGGAAAAGCTATATATATATAAATAGACTACTCTGTAAACTGATGGGCCAAAAAACCCTATAGTGGAAGATGGTCACTTCTGGTTATGGACTTCTGACGGAAATCCAAACATGTACTTCAGAAATTCATACATGTAATTATAGAATTCCATACATGTACAGAAATTCATACATGTAATTATAGAAATCCATACATGTAATTAAATGGGCCATCTCACCCACAGTGCTTCGCGTGCTTTGTTATTGTTTATATCCGGGACTTTGACCCCTTGTTCACGCCTGGCGGTGACATGATAATTTTTATTTGAACATGGATGTCTACTATATAATATTTACCGCTCACCCGTCGGTACCCTGCTATCATGCAGTGCTATATAAACAACAGCTATAAACTAGAAGTTTCTAATAGAAAGGGAAGTGCTGCGAAGTGAAGTTTTTTTTTTTTTTGGCACTTTGAACGACTGAAAATAAATTGACGGACAGAGCAGGGTAGAGAGGTTATTGGTATGTAGTCTTTAGTACTAAAATAAAGAATGCAATAAAATACAGATTTTGCACAGGTCATGTGACTCCAGTGCAATGACTCTGTGGCACCATCTTGCAAGACACATGACTGCAATCATCAAGGGCAGTGGCATGGTACGCAACGTTTATTCCAATTTTCGATAGATTACACAAAGTTGACTCCAATTTTCAAATTGTCACACGTTTCTTTATACTCCGACCTTCCCCTTGACACAGGAAATAAATAATCCTTTGAATTGTTTTCCAAAGCATCAGGAAAATTCTGTGGTTCATCAGTTTCTATGTCAGTAGATATTGATTGGCTGAATGATTCCCTATGCAAATTGCAACCACAGTTGGTTGGCTCATTTGTTTTGCAGCAACATTCAGTCATTGGTTGGTGCAATGGCCTTGTTCGCACAATGGCCTCCATTGTTTGGCTGGCACAACGACCTGTCATTTGTCTCAGTCAATAGCCTGTCATTCAGTTGGCACAACGGCCTTTCCTTCAACTTTCAGTTCAGTATAGTGGATCAGTTTTATGGAATACATGTAGTGTTATTTCTTGTGATCAGTCAATAGTATATGCACGACATAAGGATCTTGAGTGTCGTTTAAATAAATTAGCGGCGTTTGAGCAGTTCAAGTTTAACACTACATCTGCCTCTTCTACTAGATTTAAGGGTCTTTAAGAGTGACGACTTCATTTACTTGTGAGTCCGTCCACTCATAGTTAATAGAGTGGAATGGTTATGAAACCCGGCAAACTTCAAAGGGGCTAACAAAGGCGCTGCGATTTATGTTGGAAGGGGGCAAGACAAAAGAGTGTGCAGGGTCATAGTTCATTAGCGTCCCCTGAACGACTGAACTCACACGTTTCTATTGGCTGATTGATTAACACATTGGAATTTCTATTGTGTTTTGTGCAGGGTCACGGTTGAAAAAAGCTAACAAAGACATATAACAAAGAAGGTCCTGGGTTTCATAACCATTCCACTCTATTAACTATGGTCCACTCATTAACTGAGGCCTAGTATGAATGTCTGTAGTACTTTTAGCATCATTATTTATTAGTAAGTTCAATTTAGTAATTTGAAGTTTATTTACTTATTACAGTTATTACATTTTTAAGTATTCTTAGTAATTTTTAGTATTGTAGTAGACACACGACCCCATAAGCCTTGTGCTTTAATCATAATCGTGTTTAAATAAAGGCTATCTATCTATCTATATATCCTTTCATTCAGTTGGCACAACGACCTCCCATCATTTGGCTGGCCGACAATTAACGGCGGCATTTGTCTCGATCTCAGTTGTAAAACAACAGTCATGTTTGATCGTTTTGTTTTGTTTTGCTCGGTATGAACAAAGTAAGTCAGCTGATCTTGTTTGTCATGTTGGTCTATTCGTCTTTGAGCATATTTACCTGCTTTCACTAGCGACAACACAGAAAATTCCATTCGCGCATTGATCACATAGATCACACGGTGTGGTGTGCTTAGCAAAGAAAATCGGCAATATTTTCTTGTTATACAAACTCCAAAGTTAACGTTTCCAGATGCTTTGGAAAAACGTTTCAATAACTTTTCCCACTAGAATCATGATGTTTGAGGAAAAAATACTTACCGAATTCGCCGTCGAAGCTCAAACGTCACTAACCACAGGCCGCCCAAGTTCTGACTGTATAACAAGGTTTGTATGGGAGTTCTTCCGATAACTCAGAATAATAACATAAATTTAGTTACAGATCTTCTGTAATACAAGGTAAATAAAGGAAGAAGACTTACTTGAAGTTGTTTTGTCGTCCTATGTGTGTTTCAGGTCGCTAGAACGGTGTTTATGGAATTCTTGAGTCATACTCTTCAAGGGGGTCAGAACTTGGGCGGCCTGTGCACTAACGCAATAGCGTTCCGCACTAATGACGTCACGAAAATTCGACCCCCCGCGAGACTCGGACAAACAAACCACACGTGTGTATAGATTTCTTTACATTATGTGTAAGAATGGCATTCACAATAAGTTCTTCTACTCGTCCTTTAACGATCTTAACTGAAAGCGATGGCGTTCCAGGCTCTTACTTTGAGAACGATCCTTCAAACTACACTGTTGAACAGTTGAAACGCTGGTTGAAATGTCGAGGGCTGAAGCAAAGCGGCAAACGTGGAGAGCTTATCGAACGTGTGCCAGACTGCATCAGTTCCGGCAATCACAAGATTCTCGATAGTAGTATCGACGCTGGGAAGTGGATAGCTTCAAAGGTTATCAAAGAAAATAATGAGGCCCAGAACAACACCAAGCAAGCAACTTCAGATGTCCCTGTCGCTCCCTCAGCTGGCTGTAATAATTTTCAGTCAAAAGATATACCGCCGTACTTTAACTACGGGCACATACATCACTACGCTTTGGAGTCTGTCAAGACGATAATTTCTAATCCTCAACAAAATGAAGAAGACGAAGATGAACAAGGCCTTGCACATATGACGGATAAACCTCTGAAAAATGCTCGAAAGTACGTTAACTCGGATTTTGTTCACGACGTTATGGATACAAAATCGGAGGAATATTATTTCGCAAGAGCTCACGTATGGCCATCGATGAGAACTGATCTCCCTCACAACGTCCTCGTCATTTTATCTAACGTAAGTGGTGCTGTAATACATGCTTCTTGCGAACCATGCAAAGTCGCCGCATTAGGTCGTTGCAGCCACGTTGTAGCAGTTCTTTTGTACATACTTGATCACGTTGTAAAGCATGGTTTCTTGGCTACACCGACGTGCCCAAGCAAGCCATGTACGTGGAATAAGGGGAAAAAACGCAACAAAAACCCTCAAAGGCTTTCAGACGCAAATTACAAATCAAAGGTTCAAAAAGGTGAACTAAAACTGATTGATTTTGATCCAAGGCCGAGTATTTACCGAAGGGTAACTTCTGAACACATAAATGGACTTGTGAGAAATCTGCAGCATATATCTGAAGAACAAGATGACCTATCTATGTGGGAAGTACATTTACAGATGACATACAATGATTATCCTCCAGATGCTGAGATTTCTCTAAACCTGAGGGAAAAAACCAAGATCCTTCAAGAGAATCTCACACCAGATGACATAATGGAAATCCCAGGAACTCAGGGTCAGAGTAGTTGTGAGGGGTGGTTTAATCAGAGGTTTTGGCGATTGACAGCATCAAAATGCCTAGCTGCATCCAAGATTGGTGAGCTTGTCAAAAAAGCAGCGTCCAATGCTTCAGTTCGAGCATACATTTTCATTAAGTCGCATGTTTGGAAACTATACAAGGACAATTTTCAGTCATCCTGGATGAAATATGGCATTGAAAGCGAGGCTAAAGCAATCATCAAGTATGAAGAGCAAACTAAATCCAAAGTTTGCCCAACAGGTCTTTGGGTTAATCCCAAGTATCCATTTCTTGGTTGCTCTCCAGATGGTCTTGTTGATGAGGAGGGACTGGTGGAGATCAAGTCCTTGAAGATCTTTAAGGACCATTCTGTGGAGGATGTTATTTCTGGAAAGGCTTTACTTGCGAAGGAAATTATTAATAGGCAGTGCTTCAGAATCCAAGATGGCAAATGTGTGCTAAGGCTCAAACATGCCTATTACTACCAAATACAGATGCAGTTGCTGGTCACAGAGAGGAAATTCTACGATTTCATTTTGTATGCAGAATGTGGCGAAGTCTCAATCGAGAGAATATACAGGGATGAAGCTGTCATTGCTGAGATTGTATCTAACCTCACTGCATTTTGGGTAAGGGTAATTGCCCCTGAGCTTTTTGAAATGCGCGTACCCAGAGGCCTGCATCCCTTCATCTTATCAGATGATAATCCCCTTGACGACGCTCAGACCCACACTCCAGATGAATTAGATGTAGCTGCAGATGATAATCCCCTTGAAGATGCTCAGACCCACACTCCAGATGAATTAGATGTAGCTTCTATTTTAGTAAATGAAGTAGCAGCAAGAGCCTCACCATTGCCTATCTCTGATCCAACCAGTGATCTGGTGATTATCCCATGGGGTGGAGTAACAAGCACAGGTATTAGATTGATTAACACCTGCCCTCTTGATAATTGGCTGATGATTTTCCAAGCACTAGTAAAATCAAAACAAATTGACTTGACTGACCTAACTGACACAGGTTACATCATAGAGTATGCACTTCAGCTTATTGATCAGCATCAGTTTGGTGATGCAAAAACTGCAACATTGACAACTCAGCCTCAGGTAATCTCCAATACAATAAATTTCTATGGCAATGAGGATGACTACTTCATCAAGCTCCTAAGACCTTACCTATACAGCAAAGTGACCTCTACATGCAGCCTGAGTACATGTCCTGCCCCAACAGATGTAGCTACTCCATGTACTGTGAACCTGGGATTACCAGCTCATCTAAGAAGCAATGTGTTCTTAGATTCACTTGATGATTGGCTTCACCCTGCAGCCTCCATTTGTGGACGGAAGTTTAACGCAGAACCTCAAGCACACATACCATGTGCCCAGGATGTCACCCTCACCCATCATGGCATTGCATAGGTCTGAGAGACTATTCAGAGCGTTCACTTCTTAACCCAAAAAAAATCTTCATTTTCTCTGTTGACCTTTTAAGTAGAAGAGGAGCCCTAACGATATCTCAGTTACCATCATCCATATTACTACAGGGAAATAAATATTGTTTGTATGGTGCTACACTCTGGAATGGTGGACACTATATAGGAATGTTCAACTACAAAAACAGATGGGTAATGTACGATGGCATGAAAGAAGCACAGAAGCCTAACTCTGGACTCTCTTATTCTCAGGCTGCCTTTCAAGAGCCACATGGATACTTTCTGAGCTATCTTATTTTCTGCATTTAACTTATTGTTTGGATTATTGTACACTCAATGTATGTGTTACACTGGTGCCGTCAAGTGTATACTTATAAAAATTGACAACACGCTATTATAACAGTAGAGTACCAGTACTATAAAAATGTACTATTTAGTATTAGCGTGATGACTTCAACCTGGGCCACTTGGACAACGAGAACCAATCACAATTCAGATGAAAACAAAGCCAATTTCAAATTTATGTACTTCAGCCAATCAGGAGAGAGCATTATCATTGTCTAAGTGGCCGCGGTTGAAGTCGTCGCACTGTAAATAGTGATATCTCTATTGTTTACTTATAGCTGTTTAGTGCCATTAGTAGAAATGATTGCCATTTTTATTTAGTGTTTGTACTTTAGAGTGCAAACAATATAACCGTGAAATTGCACTAACTATTTAGTACTAATTAGCACTGTTGAAACAATGGAAAACAATAGAGATAACACTATTAGTACTACTGATTTAGTACTAGTACTATTTCACGGTTAGAGTGCAATTTAGAAAAGCGTGAAAACTAAATCACTAATTAGTACTAAATAGCACTAATTAAACAATAGAAAACAATAGAAATAACACTATTTAGTACTATTTAAAGTTAGTACTATTTCACGCTTTTCTAAATTGCACTCTATAATGTCGGTTTGCACTCTACCAAAGACAACAACAATAGATATAGTGATTTTTATTTAGACCATACATGGTCTCAACCAACCGTACTAAAAGTAGCAGTGCACATGTGTACATTTAGTCACTTGCAAAGGCACTTCTGGAAATTAACCAGCCCACCAGCGACAACAACCATCTGAGTAGCAAGGGGAGCAAGCGATAAAGCTATCTTCCTTCCAATGAGACGGAACTGCTTGAGGCGCTCATTATAACGTTCTACATGGATTCTTGCTTTTGCTATTTGCAAGACATTCCTGGTCGGAAACATAACTTCGTCCATGTCTCTTAAAATTTTTATAGATTAGTTGGATGTAAGTAGTGAATATTTTTCGAATTGTCGATTCATCGATCCTTCTTTCTGGTGTACTTAATAGGCTTGCTAGTGTTTGTATGGTAAAACCTCTTCTCAGGCGCACAAGAGAAATGAAAAGCTTCTCACGGTTAGAAAGCATAGGTTCACGTCCGCCTTTGCCCTTTCCAGACTTTAATTTGCCTGTCCAATATACAATATCATCTAGTGGACAAACACTGTTTATGAAATTATACAAGGCTTCGAATTGTTCACTTTCAAGCCCAACAAAATGTTTCATTGAAGCCGAATCTTGGCTGGTATATTCATAAGATAATGAACTAATAATTTCGGTATTTTCTTTGGAGTTTCGTTTTGTTATGACTTCATTTCGCAATACCATCGTGTCCACTTTGGCTGCTAACTCATGCTTTGTGTATTCAGTTTGAGACTCTTTGTCAGATACTACTTGGCCTGTTATAGGATTTAAATATACTTTTGCTTCAACTCCAAGATCAGACACAGACATATCATCTATTTATTCCACTTCTTCTGTTGGTTCAGGCTCGATTTTCCTTGTTTAAGAGCACAATCCGGCCTGACTTTTGGTGCCTTCCTCTTCAATGTGGAAGCCTTTGCGATTTCTCTCGACGTGAAATTCGCTTTAAGCGGATCTGGATGGTCTGATGTCGGACCCTTTTCACCTGGCCAGTGAAGAGCACAAATGTAAGTGTTCCTTGTAATACTTGCAGTTGTGAAAAACTCTCGTGAACAGGCTGTGATCCAGCGCTGGCATTTATCTATTCCTTGTGAGGGTTTTGTGAAGGGGATAAACACCTTTTGCCCTGAAGCCTTCATCTCTTGTAGCGATTTTGGTAGCTTTTCGGGGTATCTTGAATCGCTTTTGCACTCACCCCAGCAGCAGTGCTTAGCACCAATCATTTCTGTGCACTTTATCTGATATAAGACGTATTTTGGTGCTTGAAAAGGGATAAGTAGTAATATTTTGGTTCAGCCGCTCACACTCGCTTTGTAAAACTATCGATTTGTTTGTCCGAGTCTTGGCGGGGGGTCTCACATGACGAAATCTATTTTTAGAGTTAGTGTGGAACGCTATTCAACAACGCCACGAGTGGCATTATCGCTGAGCATGACGTCAAGCACCAGATCGAGGCAAATGTTGTGGACATCGCAAAATCCTAGAAAACATCCGCCTACTTCAAGTCCACCACAGGGAGCCCAAATTAGGGATGCTGCTACGGCTGTCGCCTTCGCAGCAATATTTTATGAAAGCGTGAGGTTTCTCTCGGTTTTATTTTTACCTGCAGAGAGAGGGAGAGAGAGATATCTGCTAGCAGTATCAGATAACCAGTTCAAGAGAGAATATAATAGTGAACGAATGACAGCTCGCTTCAAAGCCGGATATCTCGGCGGCTTTGTTTGTCAAATCACAGGGAGCCCACACATAAAGTTTGTATTTGATAGGGAATGTATGAGGATTAAGTTAAAGGATCGAAGTATTGCAAAAACATGCATATTTGAACATAAAATAAACGTTAATTTACCTTATCTGTTGTGTTTTGTCGTCCTGATGGCTTAAAACCATCATTTAAAACTATACTAATACATTTAGTATACAGGGGACAGAATCGACATGAACAATATATTTTTGAACTAAATCTGCTCTGCTGAGGAAAATTTAACTTCGAATTGTCTGGTTTCCAGATATCAGCTGTATCAATGTTTATCTCACAATATTTACCGTATTTGGTGGCTGTTACCGCTATTCTACGTTCTACAAAATACATTTGATAGCGATTTCCTTTGTGTTGTTGCTGTTTTGTCCCCCTCCCACGACCGTGATCCTTAGCGTTTAAACAATAGATTGTTTTGATTTGACGTCATAATGATATAGGTCAATTACATGTATGGGTTTCTGTACATGTATGAATTTCTGTACATGTATGGATTTCTGAAGTATACGTATGGATGTATCGATTTCTGTGCATGTATGAATTTCTCTCCAGGTACGAATTTCTCTACATATGGCAACACAACTCCTCTTGGTGGCCAGAAAAGAACTGAGCAATTTACTAAAATCATTTCGAGGGCTTCGGCTTTAAGCTTGTATAAACAGGTCTCTCTGGTTTCTAAAGGCTTTCACACAGTGATTTCGCCGAGATTTTGATTCACCGGGTCGATCAAAGTTTACGCTCGGCGCACGAATTTGACAAACAAAGCCGCCGAGATAATAATTTCCCTTTGAAGCGAGCTGTAATTTGTTCACTGTTCTCTCTTGAACTGATTCTCTGCTACTGCCAGCAAATTAAGAGATTGCCTGCTTGGAAATCTCTCTCTCTCTCCCTCTCTCTGCAGGTAAAAATAAAACCGAGGAGAGAAACCTCTCGCTATCATATTCATGAGTATTATCCAGAAAGTCAGTGTTCTCTATTTCGACGGGTGAACGGTAAATATTATAGTACAGCCAAGTACTGATATGTAACTCGCACTTTGCGTTCACCTTGATGAGACTAATAGTTCATCCATGTTCAAATCAAAATTATCATGTCACCAACATAACTGAGAATACGCTAAGTTCGTGAGGTTCCCGCCGTGAACAAGGGGTCAAAGTCCCGGATATAAACAATAACAAAGCAGGCTCCCTTTAATTACATGAATGGTTTCTATAATTACATGTATGGTTTTTTGTACATGTATGAATTTCTGTACACGTATGGATTTCTGTACACGTATGGATTTCTGTACATGTATGAATTTCGGTACATGTATGGATTTCTCTACATGTATGAATTTCTCTACATGTATGAATTTCGGTACATGTATGAATTTCTGTACATGTATGGATTTCTGTACACGTATGAATTTCTGTACATGTATAAATTTCTTTCCTTGTTTAAATTTCTGTACATGTATGGATTTCTGTACATGTATGGATTTCTGTACATGTATGGATTTCTGTACAGGTATGGATTTCTGTACATGTATGAATTTCTGTAGATGTATGAATTTCTGTAGATGTATGAATTTCGGTACATGTATGAATTTCGGTACATGTACGAATTTCCGTACATGTATGGTTTTCTGTACATGTATGGATTTCTGTACAGGTATGGATTTCTGTACATGTATGAATTTCTGTAGATGTATGAATTTCTGTAGATGTATGAATTTCGGTACATGTATGAATTTCGGTACATGTACGAATTTCCGTACATGTATGGTTTTCTGTACATGTATGAATTTCGGTACATATATGAATTTCTTTACATGTATGTCTATAACAAGGAAGGGCAACATTTTAGGCACCAACTACGAACAAAGATATACTAGTTAGCATCGTCTAACTTTTAAGTTTTCTGGCCAGCAACATCCCGGTCTGTCGAGTAGATATTTTGTTGAGGAAAAACTATATGTACTCTATTCAAGGAATTCAATTAAACAATAATAGATACACAAATACATACACATACAAACGTACTCACGTACATGTTACATAACTGTAACACACATACGTGCACATAAAAACAGAAACACATATAGTTTACGTACATTTATATACGTGGTATGTAAGGTCTATATAATTCATTTGTTAAAATATGCTAATATTGCGCTACAGTAGCAGTCCGTATCACAAAAATAACCTTGTGAAGCGCATTTGAATATATTCATATAGAATTTGCGCTATATAAATAAATACCTTTACCTTTATTTGTGGTTTCTACTATCACAGGCAACCCAAACTCTAATTTCGAGTTGTTAATTAGTGTATTTATTTGTCAGTATATAGGCTTTGTATGGGAACTACTATGGTAAAATGTGTAATCTTCCCCGTTTATAATAGTACCCATACAAAGCCTATATACTGACAAATAAACACACCAACAACTTGAAATTAGAGCTTGGGTTGCCTGTGCTACACTCAGCTCGTACGAGATCTTTTCGAGAATACATGTACAGGCTAGACTGACCTAAATAGCTTTGTTCTCTTAGCTTCCAAGGGGTTTTTTAATAGTAGATTTTGGGGACATGTATATTAACAAGAGGCCCTGAGTGGCCTTAACTCGGGCCACATAGAAATAGGTTAATTAATACATGGAGTTTTAGCATATTTTTGTGTCATACATGGTTTGTGCTAGGGGAGCAGGATAATTGATTCACCGTCTCATGCATGTGATAATTTACATTGCAATCACATGGTTGTACTAGATGGCAAACGAATAGTGTTTTGTAAATGCTATTTTCCACCTTCTTCCAATTAATTAAAAGCACGAAAGGTGGTCACGGTCCCGTACAGGAGCTTCTAATTATAATGTTTTACTGATAATTAAATCGGGGTTTCATGAGGGTTGTCGCTGAAGGGACTGGACAGGAATTAGTAGGGGGGGAAGGGTCATATTTTTTGAATCCCCCAAAATGGAGGGTCATAAATCATGGGGAACTGAAAAAGGGGTGGTTATAGGGGAGAAAGGGTCAAAATATTTCATACTCATTGTCGAGGGAGGGTTATATATTTTTTAGACTTTTTGATTTCATACTCTACCCCCCCCCCCCCCCCCCACCCCCCTTGGATGTCCCCTGCAAAATTTTGACTAGTCCCTGATGTTTAATAAAATATTGTGTGCGTTCATTTCATGCATGTACACCACTTGGAAAATAACTATTTAAGGAGGGTAACACTAACTAGTATACACATAGAAATGTGTGGCCCTCCTACCCTGTGAGCAGAGGTTTCTCATCTCTTTGCCATTCCTGCCATTCCTGCCTTTCCTGCCGCCTAGAGAAAACGATTACATGCGCCACGGGATCTCGATTTCCATTGGCCGAGAAAAACGAGACGGTAAACATTCATTGTAGATTTCAGATTGTCCATTTCCTATTGTTTAACGGCAACGGAATGCGAAATGGAGAAAATTAAATACATTTCCTTCTTCGAGGGTATAAATCAAAGCTTAATTTCTTTACGATAAATTATGGTCGATCTATTGAACGGTTATTTCAAGGTCTTCTGTGCAGTTTAGCAAAATAAGAAGACAAAGCCGGCAAACAAAAAACTGCGTGACGACATAAATATAAACGGCTGCGAAGGATACTGTGGGTAGAGCCATAATTTATACTCTCCAGTTCTAGTTACTCGGGCTAGTGCAACAAAATTTCTGCGCATGCGTTAAATTATGCATTAATTGTTGGCGCTAATAGATTTCTCTCCAGTCCAGTCGCCAGATTCTGCGGACGCTATTCTGAAGTCCTGAACTTTGAGGTACATTTCGTAGGTTTTATGCCACATTTCATCACATTTCATTTTACTCTCGGTCATAATACATACCAACGCAAACACCGTGATCGGTAGGCCAACACTAAAATATTTTCGACCGAGTTTTTGGCTGGTTTACCGATCTCGTATCGAGACCTGTGTACATTACACAGATATACTGCAGGCCGAATTTGCACAGAAAAAAGAGCGAACGAGCCAAAATCACCCTGAAAAAAAAATTGAGCAAGGGTGAAACTTTGTTCATTAGCTGAAACAGGTTCAGCCAATGTTTAGTCTCCAGAACACAGGAAACCAGTGTTTTAGAGAGCAGTATAAAAATCTCAAAAATTTTGGCTAGGGCCTTGGGCCCTCGCAATATTTAAAGACATTCTGCTTTTTTATTCCATACGCAGCACGGTATATTATCTAAGCTCATAATCAAAAGCACATTCCCATAGGACAGATAATGCATTCGTGTACAAAAGATTAGTTATATATGCCAATTCACTCTTCTTAATATTTATGCGCATATTTAATTCACTACTCAAAAACGAGGCTATCCTCGCATCGAGGATGCAACGTGCATCCTAGTTCGAAAGGACAATTTTGTCTGCAACGCATAGAGGAACACAGCAATACTCCGTCCGCGACGCCATTTTGGTTTTTCAGCTAAGCAACGATGCGGGAATAGCCTCGTTTTCGAGTAGCTAATTATATGCGCATAAATATTAAGAAGAGTCAATGTTGAGCACTTTTTCATTTTAATTTTTTTATTTGAGACTACGGAACAATGCAATATGATGCACTACAATACAATATGATGCACGAATTAACAGTACAATTTTATGTATCCATCTGGGAAGGAGTGTGAGGTAGAGATTTCAAGAAGAATACATGTATATCAGGCATGTTTTCACAAAAGGAGCCTTAGAACCTAAGACCCCCTTTTGTGAAAACATGCCTGATCTTGTGTGCCTTTAGCTTTAAAAGCCAGTAACTCGTGTTTTTGCCGTTTTCTTGAAAGGGCAAATGATAGTTTAAGACTTTTCTGGCCTTTCTATCCCATAATTGATCTCTAGGTATTTTATGTGGTGGTGAGGGGTGGGCAGGACTAGTTAAAAAAAATCCGCGAAAAACCAACTATGCCTGGCGTATAGCGCAACGATTTGCTTTGTGGAAGACGTACATTTCCCACTAGGTCTGAGGAAAAAAGTGTTTTTTAATGAAAACGTTGATAAGTGTGTTACCGGCTTTTAAAGCTAACAGGTACACATTAATTTACTTGAGTAACTTAAATTTCAAAGTAGCGCCATTTCTCGAGTTTTTAATGGATTTCGATGCACTACACGGCAATACAACATTCTCTTCCTGTAGATTAAGTTTAATCGATGGAATTTTGCCGTATTTTGAGTAGAAATTATACCAGTAAATGTGTTTTTTCTAACTTAACCATAATCTCTCAAAGTTACTTGTGTAACCTAAATTTCAAAGTGGCGCCATTTCTCAAGCAGCAATAGGAGTCCGTCCCTTAGTACTCGGAACCTGCAGTATAACAGAACAGCAGACTAAATTGTAAACGTGTACTACATGAATAAGTAGTGTTTAAATTAAAAGGTCAACCTCTTTAATTTACGTACGAGAAAAACAAAAATATTAAATTACATAATTATATACTAGGGGAGCAGAGAATGAAAGTCACCGCGCTACCGGCCACTCCTAAAGACTGCTAAATTCAGCTATTAATAATTCTTCCCTTTGGTTATTACTAAGAGGATTTCAAATGAAAGTGTATTTCGTCTTCAATCTCATGTGGCCCGAGTGAAAGCCCAGATGGGCTCTTGTTTTATGACAGTTCGGTTTATAGTTACGGCTTTCCACGACAAATCCTGCTATTCTTTTGACAGATCCAATTCAATCTCGGTTTGTAAGTCATATCCAGTTCTGTTTATGGGTATAATTCGTGGTCAATTCTATCTTCTGAGTTCTGTTATTCTTTTGATGATTTTAACGTTTTCTTCTTGGGCTCAAAAAGTCACATACAGTTCAATGTACGGACAATTTCAGATTTCCAGTTCGAATTACAATCACCATTACATTTAATAAAATTTTAAAAATAGGGACAAGTAAGATTTAGGTGCGTATATAAACACAATTTCAACCTCACCAGTTCTGATTTCCGTTCGCGTTCGAAGACAAGGGTCAATCGCTGTTCACTTCCAGCTTTTGCGACTCTTGAGTTGAAGTTTTAGTAAAGCTCGCATTGGATTGACCGGTTTAGTCAAGACATCCCAGTTGTATAAGGCCAGATAATAAAAAATACTTGTTTAGCGTCCACCCATTTCAATTTTTCCAGGTAGGGCGGGAGGTTTTTTCTTTTCCTATGTGAAATTTATTTTGTCTTGACTAAACATTATTCACTCACCTCGTGTTCATGATCTCGTGTTATAGAAACAAAATGGCGTCGATGTTAAAATATTTAATGCGCCGGCGCATATTTTAAGTGGTACATGTAGGGGTCTGGGTACAAGAATTGGTGGTCGCGGGCGCATTTACACTTTCTAAAGTTTTTTATGGAAAAAAAAAATAGAGATCGGGGACATTTCTCAGGTCGGGCGGGGACGCTAAACAAGTAATTTTTCAAAAATATTTCAGGAGAGGACTTGGCGGTAAACAGCCAACATACATTTGCAAACAATCAAAATCCCTCATTTGACCTCCTCACAGTGCGTGATAACAAGAAAGAGCGTTTCAATAATATCAACAACGCAACACTGCAATCCTATGCCACTTAGATGTAACAGTACAGGCATTTTCTTTCAGTTTCCGTGGATTATTGCCTTTATTAACTTTTATTGGACCAAAGCCTTCACTCCTCCGACCGTCCTCGCTTTTCATCATTTACTCAAAGCTGAAATTTGTTTCGCCGTGAGCCATGTCACATGACATGGCGGCCACGTGTAGAATATGCAATGTGACTGGTTGACGGCGCGAAAGGTCGACACAGAAAATAAAAAGAATAAAAATAAACACTTGCGAGACTTGACTTGGGTCCAGCCTACGCTGGCCCGAGTAACAAGAGCGGGATAAATATCGTGCAGCCTCGAAAAGTGCCGATGCGCTAATCAAAATGTCTACTGATGCATATAATGCATTTTAATTATCACTGTGATCCCGTCTGTCACGAACTGACACGTCACGCGCTAACGTACTCACGATATCGATCATATCTCATTTTGATTGATCACTAGGATATCACTCCCACCCGGGAGAGAGCCGGGCCAGATAAATTTTGCAGTAATGAGTATATTACTTGCTCGAGAGTCCAGCCGGTGATTTGCCCGTACTTCTGGCTTTAGGAGCACTGGCAAAGCATCGCGGAATCCTAGAGCATGCTCTACGTATCGGAAACCACGAAAAAATATCTTAAATTGGGTTACGAATTGCCTGTGCTCTCTCATCCAGTTTCACAGGTAGCGCAATCCTTGGTTTTCACGTGACGTCATCAAAAACCTAAAATCTAAACTATATCGAAGTTCTACAAAGCTGTTCTCTGAAGATATTCTAGAGTCTACACATAAAATTTCACATCGATGGGGTGTATTGTTCCGGAGTAAATCAATTTTGAATTTTATGACAGAACGACTCAGAGTGTTTTTCCGAAGTCATAAAAATCCATGTAATTGTGTCAATTTTTAACTCGATACATCTTTAAAAGTTGGCTTGGTATATAACGTGTTACAAGATACAATGATACGGAGATACCAAGATACAGTGACACGGTGATACAGTGACACGGTGATACAGTGATAGGTGATACGGTGATACAGTGATACGGTGATACAGTGACACGGTGATACAGTGACACGGTGATACAGTGACACGGTGATACAGTGACACGGTGATACAGTGACACGGTGATACAGTGATACGGTGATACAGTGATACAGTGATACGGTGATACGGTGATACAGTGATACGAACTTTTTTTAAAGCGGAAGCGAAATGGCCCCGCTAAATACAGGTTTCTGTATGAAACGGACTGTTGTATGGGTCACTTGAGCTCTTGCAGCCGTGGCGTGACGCTAATTTTGAAAATTTTCCGCGATCCCGTTTCTCTGATCTAGTGAGATGGCTTTTCAGAAGCTCCAAATCCAAAAATATTTTTCAAAGCGCCACTTAGGAAATGAGCGAGTACAATACAAACACGTGGTTGCCGATCATTTCCCCATGCTAATTCGTATGGCACAGCATTGGTATAAACAGCTCATGCGACGTATGAGTGCCAGATGTCTGTCGAGTCATCCCTGGAAGGTTATCCTGGAGGACAGAGTACCGTATGAGCTCTTTAAAATCTTGAAAATAATTGTTTCTAGGACAAATTATGGAGTCACAACGGTTGAAACTAGAAAGAGTTGTTGTTTCATTTTACCGATATGCATCGCGTGAGGATGCTATTTCGTGACCTGATGGACATTGATATTAATACAGCCGAGAGCTTTCTAGAAAAGGTTGTAAAAATCAGAAAGAGTTGAGGCTATTGTAAATGAAGAGAAGCTGTTTGGGGTAAAGTATAATTATGAGAAACAACAGTTAACATTTGATTTTTATTATGGTCATTGGAACGAGCATGGTTGGCCACAGCATGTGTGATTTACACATTTTATGTAGTATATCAGCATCACTTATGATTTTCAAAGGTCAAAATTATATAATTTTATATAAGTTCTAACACACACACATATATTATATTATATGTATACTAATAGATTTGTATATTAATAGATTTGTATATGTTTCTACATGTTTGACCACCAAGTATGTGATTTATCTATCACCGTTTAGAGTTTCTGTTTATGTTGTTCATCAACCAAAAAACATAAATTATATATATATATAACAGTGCTCGACACTAGCGGTATAGTCCACTAGCCCCGGACTACCAAATATTCAACTTGGGCTACTGAATCTTGAGATTTTGAGAATCTAATGGGCTAGTAGCTTTTGCTTTTGTATTGATTAATTTTGTTCATTTAGATCGCAGAGTTTTCTTTCATAGCTACTAACATAAGTGTACGAGCGGGCTACTAGATTTTGTCAATCACTAGCCCAGGGGCTAGCTAGTTCATAAAAAAAGTTAGTTTTGAGCACTGAATCATACCATATTCATATATGTGCTTGACATATAGGGCACAAATGATCGTAAAAACGGCGGGTTTTATTGGGTTTTATATATATTTAAATGTTTTCGACATAGAAGAATGAATTTTGGTAGGTGTATAAAGGAGTGTAATCAAAACATTGTCTGATAAGTTAAGCTAATATAGCCATCATTATGACGTCACAATGACGTCATATATCCTTTTCTAATAGGTTTCTTATTAATTTTTATTACCTCTAAAAACGTTTTATTTTATCTTTTTAAAATCTCTTGTTCATGAGAATGAAATAATCGAAAACCCGTTATCGATCGGTTGAAGTAAACGAAAGTTATTAAAGTTTGAATTTTGGTAATTTTCCCGCCAAAAATTGGCGGGAAATAAATAGCACAAAACCATTTATGAAAATGTCGCTTGTTTTAACTTTTACAGTTCAAAATACTGCTGCATCATATTTTGCACAATAATAGAGCTCTTTAGTAGTAACAACGTGTTCTTTTTAGAATTTTGATTTTTTGAGTATAACAGGTTAGAATTGAAACCCCATTTTTTGTATACGTCATTATGACGTCATAAATATATTTGTGTAACCTCAGAAAATAGCCAGTTCAATGTTTTTGGAATTTTATCAATGAAATGCATTTGGCTAACACTCACAAGTCAAAGTATTCTCTTTAATAATATTTGTATAGTCGGCAATCTGATTTAAGCTTGAAGTATGACGTCACTAATAATGACGTCATAAAAACAGTAAATCGTCCATAACTTTGAATATGTTTATCGTAGAAAGTTGAAATTTTCGGCAAATTAATATATTTCATAAAAGCTTTCTGATGACGTAATATTTTTGAAACGTGTGTTAAAGGTTAATTTTCACCAAAAAAGGAGGCATCCCTTATGACGTCACAACAACGTCACAATACAGAAACAATTGTCCCGAAAAATGTAGTCTTACTTTGTTACCAACCTGCCAACATTTCGTCAAATTTAGAGCAGAAGTAAGGAAATGGCGTTACTTTTACGTTTTATGTTACACTCAACCCCGCCGTTTTTACGGTTATTCGTGCCCGGCGTGTGCATGCATATCAATAGATTTGCATACTCATGCAGAATGTATGTTTCCAATAAAATGCTTCGATTCGGTTTTGACCGAAAACAAATGCAATTGAAGTTATTATTTAAAGTTACGGATGTAAATGCATGTGTACATTGTACATATATTCTAGTAGTACAGATTTCTAGTATATCCATACAATAATAAATAAGATTCCTGATATATACATCTACAGAGATTTTCAGAAAACTATTTTAACTTTTCCTTGAAGGTTAATTTGCTAAATTGCTGAGCTTATTTCATTGTAGAAATCATATATTATGTGAACTCTTGGCTATCTAATTATTTTACGGCAGTCATATCTAGACCTGTTATTATCCATTGCAGCCTTTGATGTTTCCTGCTTCCTTCGTCTTCCATTTCTAGCAGAGCCTGTTGTTATGATTTCTCCACAGGTGGTTATTTTTTGTGGGATGAAGAGCTCTCCTGTAAACTTTCTCTTGAGATAATAATGTAATATCATCATTTCTTATCTAAAAAAATTGTACTAAGACAAATACTGAGCAATTTTATATTATATATGCACTCACTAATACAACTGGAATAAATAAAAATAATTAAAACATTAAATGAGAAATAAGGCTTTTAGGTAGTAAATTGTAAATGTCCTCTTTCATAATTAGTTTTGCATTGTTGGCTTTGATATATAGTGAAAGGTGATAACATATCAAGCTTAAAATATCTACAAATGTTGTATAATACTCCAATAACAATATTAAATTCAGTAAACACAGCAAACGTTTAGCTCTTTCAAGTTGGTCTGTTCTCTTTCAACATTATCAGTAACTTCCTTTACCTAAAACAAAAAAAAAACTATAATGTCTTTACTTATTTCGAGGTTTTAGTTCAAATAACCAGTTTTCATAAAATAAATTAAATATAGAAATATATTCGAAATCACAAGAGCTTTAAATTTAATGTATACCTTAGTTTGTAGTCTCTTCATTTTCCTTTCGTGCCCTCAGTTGATGTGTTTCCACTAAATATCCCCTCTTGCTTTGATCAACTCATCGTGTGCTTTCTTTTTCTCTTTCAAGTATTACCCGACGGGAAAGCGGGCATAACAATGGCCTTTTCTACAAGGCATTGACTCATTTCAAGGCTTTTCTACATGTCACTGAAGCTTACTCAGTCGTGCCATTGTGTGTGACCTCTAGTATTACGATTGGGATTTCCCAAAAAAATAAAATCCAAACAAGAAAACAAAAAAGGACAAGTTGTAGTTGAATAGCTAAGCCATCGTAGTGTGGCATTCGTTCTTTGAAAATCCCTCGGTAGAAAAAGCCTATTGAAGCCAAAATTACACAAAAATTCTCCTTTTGCAAACAGCAGTTATATAGGCTTCCTGTTCGGATCGGTATCCATTTGGTACCAAACGAAAGCTTATAGAGCAAGGAAGACGAATCATTCGCTTTCCCCTCCAAAAACATTAACCATTAATAAAGATGACGCTTTGTATGTGACTAGTCCCCAGTCTTCATAAATAAACACGCGGCGTATACAAAATGGCGGAGGAATGCGACACACGTCCATGTCCGGATATGGGGTCAAATATTCCCAGCGTGTCGATCGCATTTCGGAGGAATCGGGGAATATCAAAATTCGATTTGGTTATCATGCTTTCGGTGAAAAGGCGAAAACATAAATCCGACTAGATATAAGGGTAGATATGCGGGAAACACCGTCAAGAGCTCTCTTTTTAGAATTCCCCAACAAATTTCTGTTTTGCAGCAGAGTTATCAATTGACATTGTGTAAAAAATTCAGACAAATCGAATCAATTCTTCTTGAGTTAGAGCTATTTAAAAACTCTATTTTGGTTGAAAATCGAAAGCGTAGAAAATAGCCCAAGATTTCCCGAAAATGCAATGTTGATTTCCGATCAAAGCTACGCGCCACATCGAGAATATTTTATAGCCGGTTCTAGTTTTCTTATGACTTGAAAAATGGAAAAGACGAAAGGTCCTTAGGGACAAAGCCAAAGCGAACACCTATATATGACAAAGGAGGAACGAACCGGAGGAGACGGTTGCAATTCAGGCTAGCCAAAACTACATTTCTGTGGGAAAGTATTGTTACCCAATTTATAAAATTTTAAACGAAATTTGAGATATTCGTATCACCGTATCACTGTATCACTGGATCACCGTATCACTGTATCACCGTATCACTGTATCACTGTATCTTGGTATCTCCGTATCATTGTATCTTGTAACACGTTATATACCAAGCCTTAAAAGAGTTTTGAAGTGAAATCCAATAATTTATTCGTATTTTCGTTTTATGGCCGCCATGTTTGTGTCCCAGAGAGAGACACCAAAATGGCGGCCACATAATAATATTAATAATATTTATCACTTATATTGCACATTCCCTATAAAATACTCAAATGCGCATTACAATCGACCTTACATTCATCGTATACTGAATATAAACAATCGAAATCTATAGATACTAGACAAAGTTGCAGTCGTTGCCGTTAAGGTTGTCCTAGACATATCCACATATGGATTTATAGCCTTTGTTCAGTTCGCACCTTTTACATAAAGAACGGTAATCAGCCGTGAACGCGCCCACAAAGAGCCACGGTGGTCTAATGGTTAACACTCTTGCTTTCTAGTTCGAAGCCCCGAGTATCGGCATCGTATCTTTTTTATTCTTGTTTTCTTTTTTCTTTTTTCTTGTTCCCCCCCCCCCCCCCCCCCCCCTTTTATTCTGTTTGCATGTGTTTCTTTTTGCAGCTTTTTTGATATTGGATAAGAACGGACGATGTAGCTAAAATAATACTGTCAACCTGAAACGGTCTCAAATTCTCCCAGACTTTCGAAGTAGATAACTATACCAGCTCTGACTGAGTACGCCCAAATTACGCTATTTTCGTTTAGAACGGTGTAGCGATTCTGTTGATGGGTGCGGGTTTGAATAAGCGATATTTTTTTTCTTACACTGTGCCATGCTTAGATGTATATACCAGAAACAGTTTTGAAAATACTAGATACCCACTGATTCAAAGTTTTATTATAATATCTTTGTTTAGAAGTAGGAAGCGATTTTAGCAAGTGTTATAAATTTCATTCGTACTGATTTTCTAAACTTAGGCAGACTGAGTGAGCGACCTCATTTTTTCCCCGAGATTTCCAAAACATCGGCCGCGAGACACGGAGTGGACAGTTTTGAAAATATCAGACAGTCCAGAAATTGTCCAGAATTCTCTTTGAACCCCATAGTAATGCTTGCATAAGTTGACCACCACGGGGTTCTCGCATCTCATTGGATGGCGGTATCGCAGTATTGACAGATGGACTAATGAGGTGTTAGCTGTTTACAAAACTAAAACGCGAATATCTCTGCTTAGAAGTTCTTGCGTATTCTCTATCTTTGAACGAATTATGGAGCTCGGGCTTTCAACATAATTCATTGAAATTTGGCAAAGAGCTTCATCACATATTGAAGAAAAAAATAGTGTGCGGCTTTTTTGAAATTCGAAAAGATTCTTTAGTTATGCTGTCCGGTGTCAAATGACAAGGGCATTTTTTGAAGCTCCAACTTTGAATTAAATTTGCATTTGAACAAAGCAAAATGTCAAAAAAACCCGCACACCGTTTTGAAGGCTGCTATGTGCTGATTGACATTATGCAGTTAAATCGGCCATACGCGCCAACGCGTGGCCTGGTAATTCGTCTTTATAAACACTACCTGTTTTGCGTTTCTAGGTTCACCGTTCTTACCGATTTTAATTTTTTCATAAAAACATTACGCAGGCTCATTCTATGGTTTACAAGCTTTAAAATGGTATATAGGTTTATGTAGATTTCCCTAAAACCACGCGCGAAAGAGATTTTTAACGAGAGACACCCGCGAACCTGCACGGTAACCTTAAGGCCTTACGGAATATAAGTGTCTTAATTACACGTTTACAAATATATATATAGCAGACGCGGGTAAGTTGTTCCGCAACCATGAAGGCTCGGTCACCCATGGTTTTCTTGGTCTTAAGTGATCTAAATAAAAGGAAACCACTATCGTTGCGGCGTAAACTGTAATGTGATGACGGTAAAACATTAGGTAAAACTAAATCTTAAGCTACTTAGGTGCTATATCCTGTAGAATTTTGAAAGTTATTAAGAAAATCTTAAATTCTATGCGCATGCGCACAGGTAACCAGTGAAGCACTTGAAGTATAGGTGTTATGCGGCAAATTTCGGTGCGAGCGCTGGCGTTTATTACACGTTGTAACTTGCGGACCTGATAGTCCGGAAGACCGTAAAGGAGACTATTATAATAGTCCAATCTGCTAGTTATAAAAGCTTGGACAAGTCTCTCTGTGCACTCTCTAGATATATATTTTCTTTGTGATGTATGTTGTATAAATAGGAAAAGGAACTTCCACAAGTTTTGTTAATGTGGGTTGACATGTCCATTTTAGAATCGAACCAGGCCCCTAGATTTCGCTCTGCAATTACTGGGGTGACGTCTGCTTGCCCAACCTTGATGCTCTTGATAGACACTTTCGACAACTGCCTTCGCGTGCCAATGAACAGGAACTATGTCTTATCGTCGTTTAACATCAGCTTATCCTCCCTTATCCACGCGCGAACATCCCGAATGCAGTTTTCGATAGAAAAAGTACTGTAAAATTGTCGTACATTTATTGGCCCACAGTTCCTTTAGAAAGTAATCTAATGGTAACAAAATTGGGTTCTCAGTGTATTTGTGGTAGTTCTACAAGGACCAAGATGTTTTATTTGATTTTATCAATGCAAACCAATTTTGCGATCGCGTGTCATGACGATGAAAACAACTAATTGTTTTTCACTGTTTCTGATGTAGCCCGCGTGTGCTCAAATCAATATCCTGTTTTCGATGCGGCTTCAGACAACTGCAGTTAGTGCTATAACATTCTATTACCGGTGTACGATGAAAACCGCTCAAAGAGAACATTTGGAAAAACAAATGCAGTAAGTTAGTGAGTAAGCTCAATCAAAACAGTAGACTTTCTTGGAATTTGAAATTCGCCGGGACTGAATTAGCCGGACTGTTCGGGACTGTCTCTGGCAAAGTTAAGCCTTTTACCATAGATACCGAACACTCGCCAAAAATACCTGTAACAGACTAAGGGAAAGTTTATTGAATACCTTGCGACGAATAAAAACCACAGGTCCCCCATAGTACGGGTTTAGTACTGCAGTTGCATGCGTGTCGACACAGATGCTTCGAGTAGTGTTTCGCCAAAACTCTAGTAGTAGGAACCAAAATGAGGCTACAGCAGCCATGGCCTCGCTCGTTATTAACCGATAGAAAGCATCACGAGAGCCCTGATTTCTTGTCTACTTTAATTAATTCTATGCCCGGGGGCTCTGCGGGATTTATGTATCTTCATTCTCATGATCACCGTACTGATGTTATTACGAATCATGTTTCAGGCATCGGACATCCAGACGGTTCTTGTACGGAATAGCTGCATTGATACTTGTTGTTGTTATAATTGAACCCACGCCGACAGAAACAAACATTCTACCGCTCCCGACAGGGCCACCAGGTGCAGACGTGCCGTACAGACGAGGTGTGGTCGCCGCAGATTCAGGAAAATGCTCGGAGATAGGACGAGATATCATGAAGATCAAGAACGGGTCGGCGGTGGACTCTGCAGTAGCTGTACTGTTCTGTATCGGGCTGATGAATATGCACTCAGCAGGGATAGGAGGAGGGGGGTTCATGGTGGTCTATAATCGCAGCAACAGGTTTACCGAGGTGTTCGACTTTCGCGAAGAAGCTCCCGGGGCAGCCAGTACTACTATGTACATCAACAGTACGCGACTGAACTCCCGTCTAGGTACGCAGTATGTAAAAGGAAGGCTTGGGAACTGTTAGGCCCTTTGATGGGATAATTTAGGGTGATTTTTTCAACCCTCTAATACCATTCTAGCATCCAGCAGTTGTTATTTATTTTTAGAAAACAGCTTATACTGAACATTACTAATGCAATACAAATACAAATACAGTACACAGGTATCGTTGTTTTTTTAAATATAACTTATAATATTAATAGTTTTCCATCAGCAGTATTGTAAATTTTAGTTTTTTGACTTTATGTCAATTTTTCCTTTATTTATTTAATTGTATTAGAGGGCCATGAGGTTATCAGTTATTGTACTGTCAAGTGTCACCCTCGAAAAATAAAGCGTATTATTATTATTATTATTATTATTATTATTATTATTATGGTGCTTGAAAAATATACAACATCGAAATCTCATATGTTCTTGTATCGAATTTTGGGATCTTGAAAGTCTAGAAATCTCGGAATCTATCAATTGAGTCTCCAAGTCTCGTTTTCCAATGCAATATCTTTTGCTTCGGTCTCGGAGTCTCAAAATTAAAAAGAGAGCCTAAAGTCTCGGACTTGCGTATTTTAAAACGCAAGTCTTCTCGATGTCTCGGAAAGTCTCCTATCTATCATTCTCCAACCCTACTTTAGATAAAAGTAGGTTTTCACGCACGAATTACAGTTAACAAATAGCGCAGTCAGCTATTTATACTTACCTAAGTGGATAATCCTTGTATCACGTGATCGATGACGTCGCGAGTAAAACATATGAATACAAAATAACTGGTCATTCATATAACGACAAAGATATTATAGTTTTTATACCTTAAATCAAAAGAAATGTTTAGTTTTCTAAGTGGTCACATACAGTCTATGGTGAGAGAAGAGATACATTTTGAGTATCGAATACTTCAAACCCATTTTGGAGTTGAATTTTAATTCAGTTTGTGTCATATAACTGATCACGTGACAATTATTTCTGATATGATCTCGTCTTTGATTCTACATCTTTTTGCAACGATTAGACCAACCAGGTAGGTGGATCAATAGAACAAGTATGTTGTCACAGTCTGTATTATTAGGGCGATTGACTGTATTCCAGAATAAGAATAGATGGAATAGTCTCTGGAAATCACTGGTTCAGGCACATTTGCCGCACCGTAAGCTACAAACACTTGCTGACATATTATATTCAGGATACACTTAGTATTCCAGTCGCTAAAAATCCCGATGTAAACGACGTTTTGTGATTATTCTGTGTATTCTTAATCTGAAATACGGTCAATAGAACGCACCCGCGTTTGATGCTAAACCAAGGTGAGGGTTAGTGCGGTTTGGGCTAGGTGCGGTTAGGGTTAGTGCGGTTTCTGTTACAGTGCGGTTAGGGTTAGTGCGGTTTGTGTTAGTATGGTTTGTGTTACTATGTTTAGGGTTAGTGCGGTTTGGGATAGTTCTCATTGGGTAAGCGCGGTTTGGATTATGGAAACAAGTCTCTACCGGAGTTAATAGGGTGCTCATCGTATACCTTGTTACCAGGTCCAACATCCGCGGGTGTACCGGGCGAAGTGAAGGGTTTTTACGCTGCATGGAGTAAATACGGAAGGTTGCCGTGGAAGGATGTAGTTCAGCCGTCTATCGACCTGGCTACAAACGGAGTACAGATCGAACGCAATACGCACTATGCTATGACGAGAAAGTCTGTCAAGAAATACATTCTCTCCGATCCTGGACTCAGGTATATATATCATATAAATATTATCTCCTTAACAAACAAATGCACGAAAGACCGAGTATAGATACTGTTTGGGGGTCAATTTGAAGGTCTCATGTGCAAATAATTGTAATTTTTGCATGACGAACACGTGGCGCTCAACCACAGCAGGCGTCGAAACTAATGCAACGACAACCGCTATTGAGTTTCACCAGCTTGTCACAGAATTAGAAAAATCTACAGTAGACGGCGGAAAATAACGTTAATTTCCTTATAACACAAACGAACGCAACAGTGCAGTACGACGGCTAGTAACTAAGACATTTCTGATCGACCAAAAATTTGCGATCTTTGGGACAATTGACCTCGCTCTCGTACCATTGTTATCAGACTTCTTCCCGCGCGGGCATTCGCTCTCGTACCATTGTTATCAGACTTCTTCCCGCGCGGGCATTCTCTCTCGTAGCATTGTTATCAGACTTCTTCCCGCGCGGGCATTCGCTCTCGTGGCATTGTTATCAGACTTCTTCCCGCGCGGGCATTCGCTCTCGTACCATTGTTATCAGACTTCTTTCCGCGCGGGCATTCGCTCTCGTGGCATTGATGCCAAATTCCACTACGAACCATGCTATTACTATTACTTATTCTGAATAATACTGTCGATTAAAAACGACAACTACGAAAACTTTTGAGACCCGCTTACAAGTTTCAGTGAATATTCTCAATCTTGAGTTACAGTTGCACGCATGCGTATGGGTCATTGTCATGACCACGACTGAGTGCATAAAACATATCAGGTCAAGTAACGTGTGTCTAACACTTTCCTTTACAGTGAAATGAAACGTTTTAAAGAACTGATACAGAGCGGCTGCCTTAACCTTTTAGTAATCTCACTTATTTTTAGAGAAATACTTATCAATGAAAAAGGCGAGCTTCGTAAGCTGGGTGAGGTTATTAAGCTCCCAAAATTGGCCAAGACATTAGAGCGCATCAGAGATGACCCGGAGAGTTTCTACAGTGGCGATCTTGCGCGGGATATTGTGCGTGAACTGCAGGCCGATGGTGGCATAATCACACTTCAAGATATGAAGAATTACAGAGTTAAGGTGAGGAGGCCCCTGAAGAGTAGCCTGGGGTCCTATCATTGGTTCTCTATTCCTCCCCCTGGAAGTGGTGCTGTCCTTGGTTTAATACTGAACATACTAAAAGGTAAGCTACATATGGGCGCAGGATTATCTCCACTGGACAGGTCAAACCTGTCAGCAATTGAAGTGGCGCGCAGCTGATAACAACTGATCTTTATTGCCAGGTTACAACCTGACGTCAGCTGACCGCAAGGATAACGCAAGTTCCATCCTGACTTATCACCGTATTGTAGAAGCGTTCAAATTTGCCTATGCATACCGAGCGTTGCTAGGTGACCAAGACTTTATTGACATCAATGAGGTTAGTAAGACTATGGAGACAAAATCAGATGGGGTGTTGAAGTTACTAGCATAAGTATCGACTCAATAGCACCCGGGTTCACCTATAAGGTCATTTTTGCTTTATCAGCCGTTAATATATTTGTTATTGTAACTTCTATTAAATACTGAACTACAGGCAGATTATATTCGTCATCATCATAACTTTATATTACTTCGGATTTGCAGAGTAGCTTTGAAATAGCTAATATCTCCAAAAACATGAAGATTAAATACTACAAAAAAGGATAATATAAGATAAACGAAGCAAAATATTTTACGAAGATATACCATGACAAAAATTACAGCAGTTGTCTGTGTGAATGACGAATTGAAGTAAAGGACTAAACTTTACGTTTAAAAAGTTTGAGATCACTTAGAGATCTAGATAATTAATCTTCTCAGGTAAGTTATTCCAATTTTTAAATGATATTGTTACGCGACAATAATCACGCAACTTATATTTTTATTATTGAAGTCATATCCTAAATTTAATCTACTATGTATATCATGTTAATTAATTGTAGACAATCTTCAAGTGATAGTGTCTCAAAATGAGCAACCTTTGGAACTAGGAGAAAACTTGCTGAATATGCTTAGGTTGTACTTAATTTACACTTTTGCCTACGCAGTTGATTTTAGGCGTTGCAATGAGCTTTCGTGAGTAAGTAAAGCGACTTCGTGACACCATTAGTCTTCAGTCACGTTTATGAATTAGTTGCCTATTCTCAGTTATATTTTTAGGTCTATCCAAAACAGAATGTTAAAAGGTTGGAAATGAATGATTGACGTTTAAGCTTGTAGCTTCGACATCAAGCTTGTAGCCTCGATGTCAGGAATGTACCCTTGGCCGTTTCAGGAACAGGCAGTATCACACCAGCGTGCGTACCTACATTAAATTGGCATCGTTGACAACTTTATCAAAACTATGCAACCTTATTACTCGGGCTGCCTGTGGCAGCACCGAGTCTTAAAATGCAAGTCGTTATTACTCGGGCTGCCTGTGGCAGCGCCGAGTCTTAAAATGCAAGTGGTTATTTTTTTTAATCCATGTCAGACGGCTTCTGCGCATGCGTTAAAGGTCAAATTCCAACCAATCAGATTGCACTGTGCTGGTCACGCAAACAAAGGTTAGATTTCCTCAGGCGCGCTCAGATAAGAAAATTCAAAGCTCAGACTAGGCGAGACAAGGAGATATCAATTTCAAATAGTCATTGTCAGAAATCTATTCCATCGTGGGCAATGATGCAATACAACCTAAATTTGGGTCAGGTCCATGTTTTACGACAGAATAACCAGAGTCTTTCTACTGGATTCGGAGAGCTCGAGACATTATACAAGTCTGCTAATATGGGGAAAACTGAAACACAAAATGAACTTTGACGGCAGAAACCCTCATATTTGAGCCAAGCGGAATATTTACATGATCCGCTAAGATTTTTACAAATCTAATTAGTTAAGCAGATGTACGCAGTGTATGCCAACTGAAATGCTGTGCTCGTTTTGTGGTTACGGCTCAGTGGGGCAACTACCCGAAAACTGAAAGAGGAAATCCTTGTGAGAAATCGACGTACATATGAAGCTATATACGTTATCATCGACTATATGGGAGTCAAACATCGAGCTGCTATGAAACCGCTTGTGACAGTTTGTTTACGCACTTTCATGTCAAACGAACGTTTCTACTTTCGACACAACGGTCGCTAAACTGTACGAAATCTCCAAGGATATATCCCTAATGTCCAAACTAAAGGGAAAAACTGAAAGAGGAAATCATTGTGACCAATCGACATAAATATGAAGCTCCAGAAGCAATTATTGAATACATGAGAACCCATAGAGAAAACCGATAATAATGAACACGGTATTAGTTTCACCGACATTTGTGGCGTAACTGAACTCGCACTACAGCATAGCTTGAAATACTGTACGAAAACTCCCGTTTAAAAATTTCCTGATGCCGAAAGGACCGTAGCATTTAAACAAGATATCCTTCTGACCAATCGACATACATATTAAGCTGTGAAAGTATGTTTCCATTCCATAACAGCCGATAGTGCAAACTAGTAAACTGCCACTAGTAAATTGACCTTGCGAGTACTGAACTTTCTAGCGTCAAATGCATGTGTTACGTTTCCAAACTTTAGGACAAGAAATCTTCCATAGAATGTTCTATTTTATTTACAGCTGAGAACTGTATTATTAAACATAAGAAATAAAACAATGGTGCCATTTGAAGAATTATATCATGTCAAAAGTGCAAACGAAGAAATATATATCTACGGACGCGAGCAGCTCGATCGTTTCACTTTGGTCAAACTCGGACTGTTTACGACTGGAACGGAAAAACAAAAAGTAAAACCTACTAAGTTACTAGGTCTGAACAGTACTAATTTATTAACTAGCTGCGAGTTGCTGACAGATATCTCAAGACTCTAGCTAGCTGCACGATAGTAGTCTGAACATACATACACACATGAATAAGTAGTGTTTTCAATAAAAGATCAACTACGTTAATTTACATACGAGAAAACAAAAATATTAAATTACATACATGTATATATATACTGGGGGAGCAGAGAATGAAAGTCACCGCGCTACCGGCCACTCCTAAAGACTGCTAATAATTCTTCCCTTTGGTTATTACTAAGAGGATTTCAAATGAAAGTGTATTTCATCTTCAATCTCATGTGGCCCGAGTGAAAGCCCAGATGGGCTCTTGTTTTGTTTTTAATCCATGTCAGACGGCTTCTGCGCATGCGTTAAAGGTCAAATTCAAACCAATCAGATTGCACTGTGCTGGTCACGCAACAATCGCCAGGTTAATGTATTTACATAAGTGAATACAGTAAATCAAAATGGTCGACCCGCGAGGGCGAAAGCCTTCCAACAGGCTCAGGATATTTCAACTGGCGCTCTTGTTGACCATAAAAATACATGAACAACCAGGAGCCGTAATACATTCGATCAGCGCTGTTTGGACAGATCCAATGTACATTTAGAAACGTAAGCGAAATACAATATCCAAACACGTTTGGATATCAACGGGTATCGAATTATAATCAAAGGTTAGATCTCGTTTTTTCTTTGTTCCCATGTATTAAATTTCAAGCGAACTTTTCTACTTTCAACACACCGGTCGCTAAACTGTACGAAATCTCCAAGAATAAATCCCTAATGTCCAAACTAACGGGAAAAACTGAAAGAGGAAATCCTTGTGAGCAATCGACGTACATATGAAGCTATATAAGTTATCATCGACTATATGGGAGTCAAACATCGAGCTGCTATGAAACCGCTTGTGACAGTTTGTTTACGCACTTTCGTGGTCGCTAAACTGTACGAAATCTCCAAGGATATATCCCTAATGTCCAAACTAAAGGGAAAAACTGAAAGAGGAAATCATTGTGACCAATTGCCATGCATATGAAGCTCCAGAAGTAATTATTGAATACATGAGAACCCATAGAGAAAACCGATAATAATGAACACGGTATTAGTTTCACGGACATTTGTGGCTTAACTGAACTCGCGCTACAGCTTGAAATACTGTACGAAAACTCCCGTTTAAAAATTTCCTGATGCCGAAAGGACCGTAGCATTTAAACAAGATATCCTTCTGACCAATCGACATACATATTAAGCTGTGAAAGTATGTTTCCATTCCATAACAGCCGATAGTGCAAACTAGTAAACTGCCACTAGTAAATTAACCTTGCGTACTTCCGCGAGTACTGAACTTTCTAGCGTCAAATGCATGTGTTACGTTTCCAAACTTTAGGACAAGAAATCTTCCATAGAATGTTCTATTTTTTTTACAGCTGAGAACTGTATTATTAAACATAAAAAATAAAACAATGGTGCCATTTGAAGAATTATATCATGTCAAAAATGCAAACGAAGAAAAATATATATCTACGGACGCGAGCAGCTCGATCGTTTCACTTTGGTCAAATTCGGACTGTTTACGACTGGAACCTGCAGTTTTACCGGACCTGCAGACTAAATTGTAAACGTGCCGTTGCATGAATAAGTAGTGTTTACAGTAAAATATCAACTACTTTAATTTACATACGAGAAAAGAAAAATATTAAATTACATACATGTATATATACTAGGGGAGCAGAGAATGAAAGTCACCGCGCTACCGGCCACTCCTAAAGACTGCTAATAATTATTCCCTTTGGTTATTACTAAGAGGATTTCAAATGAAAGTGTATTTCATCTTCAATCTCATGTGGCCCGAGTGAAAGCCCAGATGGGCTCTTGTTTGGTAGAAAATTATGAAAAGAAAAGGAGATAGCTCCTCAAAATTTACCCAATCTAAGGACTCCCGCGGGTATACTGTCTGGTCCGATAGCTTAAAAGAAAGCCAAGAATTGCTGTAGCAGTAGAGAGAGTGCCTGAGAAGTTATAGAATAGAACGAATAATAAAAGAAGTGAAGTGAAGATCCCGGGTCGTAATACCTCTCGTAACAATATATACCCAAAGAGTGCAAACCGTAAATGGTGAAAATTACACGTGGGATAGTCAATTTATTTGAGCCTCGTAAACCTAGCTTTGAAGACCTCATTTAAAACACATCTTTGACTCTGTCCGTTTCATTTGTAGGTTATCATTGGCAGCTCTTTGTTTTCGGCTTAAAAAATAACTTTACATTACTTTTTTATCTGAATCAACAACTAGCAGACTTTTTTCACCTTGTAGACTCTGGCGAACATCACTGATCCTGCATTCGGAGAGGCCTTACGTCAGAGAATATCCGATAACCGAACCTACACAAACTTCACTTACTACGGCAATTTCTACTCCAGCATAGAAGATAGTGGTACATCACATCTCTCTGTTTTGGCTCCTAACGGGGATGCTGTGTCTGCAACGACTACGATTAACCTGTAGTACGTAAACTGAGTAAAGCCTAGTCCTCACCAGCGACATAAGCATTAGCACAAGCAACATAAGCAGCGCTAGCTACTAGCGCTGTAATGCATTGAACATTACCGGTACTTGTTCTTCTCACAGTTGTGATTACTGTGTCTGCAGTAAGGACTGGGCTTTAGAATATAAGCGTTAAACTATACGCTGCGTCTAGGTCGCACACCGGCTACTTTGAGATATTTATGACCTGTGTTCAAAATTTATTAAGCACGAAAACGAGGGATACTAAACGGAGCCAGTTAACTGTTGACAGTTGAAGTTAGTCAGCTAAACGTCGTCATTGTTTTCAAGAATTTAACAAAATTGAAGTTAGTTTTTGTGTCTGTCCTATTATTGATTATGATCTTCATCATAACATGGTCAAAATAGCTTTGGATCCAGGAGGTCTTTGTTTTACAACAACAACAACAATTTTAGCTTCAAACGAGTGTATACAAACTGCCTTCCAGTCGTAAATTCCAAAACCTAAACACTTCTTATGCTTGCCCTAAAACGCCTAGCTACTTTACAATACAATTTATTAGAGTCAAAACGTGGAATACGGGTTGCCTTACCGATTAACTCTTCCCAGTGATTTTCTTGGAATTCTCAAACCTCTACAGATCTCGAGCGCTTCGAAAGGCTCATGTTGCGTCACCAATGACGTCAGCTATGCATCTGTTCACTTATTGATTTTGAAATTTAGCCAATCAGATTGCGAGAAAATGTGCGGTTGTTGTAAAAGTGTTATTGGCATGCATGGTTTTGCTCATCTCCTTGCTTCATCACGGGTCTATGCACTGCCAGCTGCTACCATGTGAACCTTATTGCTAGTTTGTTCCAGTATTTGACATTTTCATTTCGTTTTATTTCAGTTTTGGCTCCAAGTATCGCTCCCCTAAGACAGGAATCTTATTCAACAACGAGATGGATGATTTTTCTACGCCTGGTAAGAAGAACGCCTTCGGTGTTGAACCTTCGTCTGCGAACTTCATCAAGCCAGGTAAGCGACCCTTATCGTCAATCGCACCAGCCATCTTCCTCGACAAGAATGGCGATGTACGTATGGTGGCCGGGGCATCGGGTGGGACTAGGATAACCACTTCAACATCTCTGGTGAGTGGTCCAGTAATGACGTCACATGTTTCCAGTTATGACGTCACATGTTCCCAGTAATGGCGTCACGTTTCCAGTAATAACGTCATATGTTTCCAGTAATAGTGTTGCTTTGTGTTGTAGGCTGTAATGAACTAGCAGATTTCGTATGAGTGGGACAAACTACGGCATGTCTGTAACCGTGCTGTACAATATTTGTACAGTTATTTGATTGGATCAGCAGGACAAAAACAATGGGAAACCATTTCAACGTCACGGCATGCCGTACGGTAACCGTGCTGTAGTCAGTGCTATTAAGTTTGTCCCACTCATACGAAATCTGCTCTACCTTTGTGTCGTAGGCTGTAATAAACTACACGTACCTTTGTGTCGTAGGCTGTAATAAACTACATGTACCTTTGTGTTGTAGGCTGTAATGAACTACATGTTCCTTTGTGTCGTAGGCTGTAATAAACTACACGTACTTTTGTGTTGTAGGCTGTAATAAACTACACGTACTTTTGTGTTGTAGGCTGTAATAAACTACATGTACCTTTGTGTCGTAGGCTGTAATAAACTACATGTACCTTTGTGTTGTAGGCTGTAATGAACTACATGTTCCTTTGTGTCGTAGGCTGTAATAAACTACACGTACCTTTGTGTTGTAGGCTGTAATAAACTACATGTACCTTTGTGTTGTAGGTTGTAATAAACTACATGTACCTTTGTGTCGTAGGCTGTAATAAACTACATGTACCTTTGTGTCGTAGGCTGTAATAAACTACATGTACCTTTGTGTTGTAGGTTGTAATAAACTACATGTACCTTTGTTGTAGGCTGTAATGAACTACCTTTGGTTCAACCGAACCCTGTCACAGTCAGTAGTGGACCCCAGGCTTCATCACCAACTTATGCCCATGTACGTCCGCGTGGACAGAGACTACCCTATGCCCCAGTCCATCATCGATGGACTCAGAAGGCTAGGTCACACAGTCAGACTTATCAGCGGTTTCGCCGTGGTTCAGGCGGTTGCTAAGCAAGACGATGGCAAACTGTTTGGCAAAGCTGATCCAAGAAAATTTAGCTGGGCTGCTGGATTTTGATCTTTCTCATCAAGTAACATGCAAAATATCCAGCAGTGTTTGGACTAACCTTCACTTCATGAGCGTCAGTGGAGGTTGGGACTGGTTATTATGTCTGGTCAGGGGAGGGGGATTATCTTGCCGATCGATATGATGCGAGAGAATAGATATGAATGCCAAAGTATGCTGGCAGTCAGTATACTTAGGTAATAGGCCTTTTGCAGGAAACAGTCACGTGCTGATGTACCACTTCAATAACCAATGAATTGCGCTCGTAATCCAATGGGAAAGGCTTTACTGGAAACATCCACGTGCTGATGTATCACTTCAATAACCAATGAATTGCGCTCGTAATCCAATGGGAAAGGCTTTACTGGATGACAAACAAATTTTAAAAATGCAGGTTTAGAAAGATTGACCATCGATTGGAGATGGAAAATAGCATTTATAAACAGATTTTGCTAATAACACTACCAATCTCGTACAAGTGCCTTTAAATAAATGAAGTCAGATTTCTTGCCATCCAGTGCAACCACGTGATTGCATTCCTGTAAAAGGCCATCAGTTGTAGAATAATCCAGATTTGCTACATAAACTAGTACTAGTATTTGCTAGTTTATTTGCTACATAAACTACACCTAATTGAACGTTGCCAAATAAACAATAACAACAACAACGAAGCAACATAAGAGACCAGTAGGAGCGCATCGCAATTTTGTTTTTAATTTTTACTTTCGCGTTTCCATTTTATTTTAAATAACAATCGCCATTTTACCTTTTTTGACAATTTCAGAAAATGCTTCTAAACATCACGAAACATTACGGATGACCAACAGAGGGAATCTCCAATACGCACGCTTGTGCGATGAAAATGTCGAATAAAATCTATTTTTAGTAATCGGAAGCAGTTGAGCTGAAGCAGTGCGCGAGTGCGCGAGTGCGCGAGTGCGCGATAACAATTTGATGGAGGCAAAATATTTTCGCGCCATTAGATTGTTGTCGCGTGTTCGCGCACGTTTTTTCAGGTGATTCCAGTTACTAAAAATATAGATTATCATCGCAGACTACGCGCCACAAGATACCCTCTCTTACTTAATTACTTATGGTCTCTTGGGATGATGCAATGTAAAAAATTCCAAGAAATCAATAAATAACGGTTGTTAACAGCGAAACGTCCTTGCTGTAAATAGAAAAAAACAAATAAACACTGATGGATTTCCTTTAAATGGAACTGAGAAACAATGTTTGCTCTCAAATGTTCCTTATTGATGCCTAAATATTTTGCTGTGTTTTGCTCCTGTAAATTCTTCTCTAGATGTCAGTTATGGACCGATTTTACTGTTTATAACCTGTCAAATGGACTTATCATAATGGCATGGTTGCACACACACTTAAGACAAAATGTATGTTAAGTTGCCAACCATCAGAAAATACCTCGTGCTAACGACACTTCTCTGAACTTACATCTCGGTGGTAAGCGCCTCGAACAAGTAGAAAAAGAACGCCTTCTTGGAATGCTTATCGATTCTCACTTGACCTGGGCCTGTCCGTCGAAGAAACGAGTAAGAGGTATAAAAAGCGGATAAAATGTTAAAAACCTAATCTACGACCAGGTATGCAAGGGAGATTATAAAATTAAATGAACAAAAATCTTTCATTGATACCATTAGGTGTAAAAGTGCCTTTGAAAACCACATTATTTGTTTTTGGCGGTTTGCGTAGAGCCTTGAAGAGAAATGCCGCTGATCGTACGTTTTAAGTTGAGATCACCTAAATCAATAATCTGTTTGTTCTCACGTGGCCATGTTGGCTAAAGACAATATTTTTTGCAAGGTCAGCCTCGAACTGCGCAGTTTCAGAACTAGTGTAGACTAGCAGAAACAAATTGGTACAGACAGGTTACAGGCATGTGACCAGCCTGACGTTAGACATTGATAGAGGCAGAGACTCGATGCCTCGCCAGGGGATCATTCTTTTCCTTATTTTTTGATATACCACAGCAGGAGATGAACAACTTTACTGAAATAAAAGCCATGGATTATTTGAACACCTGTCGGTTCGGTGAATAACTATTTGATGAGCCTATCACGTACACTAAATTTGGCCAGCGGCTGAACACACACAGCTTAAGATGAATGATTGAAAATCATTTTAGAGCTGCCATATTTCTTGCTAATTATAAGGTGTGTGATCGAGGCGTGGTTTTCTTGGGAGTTTCAGTTATTTTTAGAAAATAGCAGGAACTATTCCCTTTGCCTCCTTTCATTCTGGCCACAGTGGTTAGAAAAGCACTTCAAATCAGACAAGAGAGAGAGAAAGTAAATCAGTTTAAATGAATCCAAGGTAGCGATATTAACACTGTTATTGATTGATTTTATTTACTTCCTGTGCAGGCTGATCAAATAGCGTCGACAATTAATACATCCACACCTATCAATTAAAGAGCAGTTTTGACCAATCAGAATGCAGTAAGGTTCCCCCGGCAAAATATCGCCGCCATCTTGTATCACAAGCTCGTCAGAAGAAGATAGAAAATCGATAAATTATTCAGAATGTTACGAAGACTATCGCCGAACTCAGCGTTTCTCATGTTTGTTTTGAAATTTCTCGGATTAAAGTCTACGGCGTGTGGGACATAGTACCAGCAGTGGTGTAGGAAGGGGAGAGCAAGCAGTCCCCCCCCCCCCACCTCTGCCCAGTCCCAGAAGAGAGATTGACAGAAGTTATCAATGAAAATGTCCCAAAATTAATGATTTGCCCCCCCTCCCCCAGAATTCATCATTTTGCCCCCCTAATTTTCAGGACCTCCCTACGCCCTAAGAAGCAGTAACTAAGGAGGGCGGGGCTTATTATGCATGAGTGAACTATGAATTTACGAACAGCATAAGCCTATATCTAAAGCAAACTATAAGTGTTCAGTTAACATCGTTTAAGCACATCGACGACAGTGAAGATATGAAGGCAGTGCTTGTTCATTTGCTGTTTCTGTTTTACCTCTCTGCGGCTTCAGGTACGTGAACAGTTTCTTTTTAAGAATAAAACAGATTTTGGGATGATGTTTTTGAGAATGGAACAAAATACCATAATATAATTCCAGTTTCAATCATAACACAAAATACCATAATATAATTCCAGTTTCAATCAAGACACTGAACTGAAAATCTTAATCTTCCAAAGGAACGAGGAAGCTGGAGTAAATGTACCTTTATAAATATAGTTTCTTTTTTACAATTTCTGAATTTTATTGGGAAATTGACCGACTCAAGTCCACGCACACTTTAGAATTACTAAACTCAGTATTTCTGCCAATATCTCGAAGCTCGGGCTAAAACGGGCTCGGCTAAAACGCTAGAATGATTCCGTGCTACATTATAAAGTATTGGTCATACGTCTTTCGCTAAGGAAACAGTCACGTGCTGATATATCACTTCAATAACGAATGAATTGAGCTCGTGATACCCATGGGAAAGGCTTTACTGGATGGCAAACGAACTTCAAAACGCTGGTTTAGAAAGATGGACAATCGATTGAGGTGGAAAACAGCATTTACAAACAGGTTTTGCTAATAACACTACCGACTCGCACAAGTGGTTCAACGAGGTGATTGCATTCATGCAAAAGGCCCATATGAGCAGAAATTATCGTCGGCATTATGATTTTTTGTCCCTATATGTGAACACGACATCAGATATCCATTTGGTAAACATAGGACAATTCCCTACGTCACTTTGCCAGAGAATCGGGCATAATCCCGGCCGGAGGGGAGGAGGAAACTCCATACTGAAGGGGGCTCATTTGTGCATTCTAACGAGTTAGTTACGCAATCAAAGTCATACCTTTTAGGGAATTTTAAGGTTCTTTTAAAACGTGAATCACAATTTTAATTTATGCGTACCTTTTAGGGGTCATTTTCAAAATGACCGCCGACCTTGCACCCCCGTCATTTTGGTAACGGAGTAGTGGGCGTTAAAGTGCCTATGAACAATATATTTTTATTTTAGATATCAATTCTAAATCAAGTGAATAGTAGAATGGTAAAATATATTTTACTTTGAATGCTGTGGCGCTGACTTAAGGAGGTTTTAATACCCAAAATGCTAATTACATGACGTATCTGCGATTACTTCTTAGTGGTTGTGAATGGGCGTTTCTAACATCATTTTATTTCAATCATGGGTATAACACTGATAATTAAAAAAAAAATGTTTAATTATAACAAACAATTTTGTATAATAATTGATGCCTCCCCTGACGTCATGTAATTAGCATTTTGGATATTAAAACCTCCTTAACTCAGCGGCACAGCATTCAAAGCAAGATATATTGTACCATTGTACTATTCACTTGATTTAGAATTGATATCTAAAACTGATAAAAATATATTGTTCATAGGCACTTTAATACTTCAGGACGAGAATTTCATACACGCTCTCTAGTCATGATAATCAACATGTGAGTTGAGCGTTGATTGCAGAGAATATATACTAATGTCGTCAGGAGTGTGTGTGGAATGAGTCTCGGAGAGGTTAGCATATGTTGCTAGAGGCCTAATCAGGCTAATTCATCTGAGGACATGCAAACAAAATATTTAACATATTTTTAACGATTTTAACATAGAGCGGATTCTGTATGAGTTGGAAAGTTACGGCAATGACGTACGGCACGATTACTGACGTTGTAATCGTTTCCCTGTTGTTTTTGCCGATCTGATCCAATCAAATTACAGAGTTACGGTACAGTAAGTTACAGTACGGTTACGGCAGGGCTACAGGCGTTTGAATCCTCTAACCACCCTTTCAAGCATAAGGCAGTTCAGTAAGGGGTCTGGAGCACCCTGCTCAATGTGGAGTGCGCGCACGGCCGACAGGTAAACTTTGACTTATGAATGTTGGATGAAGTCCGAGCGCAACGTAGCAAATAAGCACAATGTCCATTCCTCCGCTGGACAAACCGAACCATTGGGATGTATTTTACCGAGCTGAGTACAGAAGTCAATGAATTTCCTCTGGCCGCTAGCATATGAGCGGCGTGTGGACGGAGCTAAACCCTGCATAAGAAAGTCCCGGCATCGCATTTCTAAGGGATGACGTGAGATCCTCTAGCAGTCGGCTCGGGATAGGAGTTGGAGACGGCCAAGCCCAGGGTGCCAGCTGCAGGAATTCCTGCCAACGAAAACGAGAAAGAGCGTCAGCAATGGGGTTATGAACCCCTGGAACGTGTATCGCAGAAAATGTAAAGTTAAAATGTGCCGCTGCCATAAGGAGACTACGCAAAAGCCTCATGATGCAAGGAACATTGGATGTTCTTGAATTGAGGATAGCCACAACTGCTTCGTTGTCGGACCTAAACAAGACATGTTGCTGGAACCAATAGTGGCCCCACACGTGGGCCGCAATCACCACGGGGGAAAAAACTCTTTGTAGGCTATCGATAGAGACTTTTGGGAGGCAAACCAAAGGCCGTTGAAGTACTACTTTTGGTTATATTAGGCCCATAGCCCAGGGTTCCGGCCGCATCGGACGTTACCTCAATCGAGGCAGCTGCCGTCATGCCAGGGTAGAGCCAAAAACTCACTCCGTTCCAGGTTTCGAGGAACTGTTGCCACCATTTAAGATCCAAATGGAATTTCTAGTTGCAAATTGAGGCGAATAGGATGCTTGCCGTTCCTATAGCAGCACAAGTTTATCATGCGACGGAAAAAGGTTCTACCCGGCCACACGACTTTGGCTGCGTGATGCAAGTGGCCGATGAGAGATTCTAGTTCGTTCCTAAAGCACCACTGACGGCTAGCCCAAGACTCGATAAGCGAACGCAACATTAAGAGTTTGTTCTGAGGAAGACGAGCGCTTAAATGTACTGAATCAATTTCAATTCCCAAAATAACTAGGGTAGTGGAGGGACCCTCACATTTGTCAGGGTGGAGAGGGAGGCCCATATTAGTACAGACTTTGAGTGCAGTGTTCAAGTTGACGGCGCAAACCATCGAATTGGGAGGACCCGCAGTAATAAAATAATCTTAATAGTGGACAAGGTCCGAAAGGTAGTTGTTAATTAAAATCCACTCCACCATAGACGAAATCGAGTCAAATATAAACGGCGCAGATCAAACGGAAGAGCTAAGTCCACGTAGTACTTTCCACGCTACTTCATGCCTAGGAGAACGCGGTCGGTGGGGTGAATAGCTACGTTGCGGTAAGCGGATAGAACATCGAATTTAGCGATAAGTGCACCCTTACGGAGGCCGCTGACCATTCTAATTATGTCATAAACCCTGATGTACTGGAGAGAAAACTCATCACCATTTATTCCATCGTTCACACTCGATCCCTCGGGAGAGGATAGGTCCACAATCAAGCGCCATTTTTCCGGTTGGCCGCTTTTCGATATGATCCCGAAGCATGTGCAATTTAGGAACAGGCGAAGCGAGAATGGACCCGCTACTCTGCTCAACGACACCTCATTTGCCAAGTACGCGTCAATCACCTCGGGGTGATCGTATCATAAGCAGATTTTTGATTCCGCTTGGCTGACTGGAGAAAGGGTGTACGATTAAAGCACAACTTAAAACCCTGGCGAATTCCGTTAAGGACATAAGAAACTCGACGCGAATCAGGGTGACTTCGTAACTCCAATGCAAAGTTATTAGCCTTGAGAGGCGTGACGCTCGAAACGGGGTGAAGCCCAGCTGAAAAGGAACAACAAGTTAAGGCATCAACAGCAACATTCAATATGCCAGCACCCACTTTAATATCACACGAAGAATAGCTAATCAACAACAGGCGTCATGGCCACGAAGCACAACGATTTACTATTAGACGGCTGTCTTTGACGCGAACTTATGCCCAACTGTATGGCTTCAGCAAGGCAATCATAATAATTGATTCTCAGACAGTAATTGTAAAGCAACGAGCGCAGCAACATGGCACCCGCAACGGGCAACACAGTCAGTCTCTAGTGACCGGGCCAACGCCGGACGTAAACTCACAATGTCATTAACGCTTACAACAAATGCTATCACTGGGAAAGCAATGAGTATCATGGCAACGAGAGCGCAACGATTAACGCACCAATAAAATAGGAACAATGAGTAGCCGTCTGTGCCCCTATAATGCATGCAACTGGAAATGCAGGCCTTGACAGAACTACCATTGCTTTCCATTCTCGTCCTCCAGGCAGGAGGTCGCAGCCACAATCAGTGCTTGCGATGCTTGGCACGAGTGGACGCGGGCGAAGTGGTGCGACCTCTCGCTTTTTGCAACGACTGCACATCAATACACTCTATCTCGCGGTGAGAGCCCGAGCACTTCGTACACTGGTGGGCCTAGCGACAGGGAGTATAAGGCGATGCGAAGTGACCACGGTTCCAAGATATGCATACGGTTGTAGAAGGTCTGGGAGCCGCCCCAGCTGTGTGAAAACTATACAGCTGGACATTCGGCTGGGACCAGTCAATGACTTGCGTCGCTGCAGCATGCTCCCAAAAAGCTTGATCATACGCCCACCAAGCCCGCCCGCTAAACTGCCTATAAGTGCGAGTGATCAGTAACGTATACTGTAAAAGATCCCTCCAACGGCGAGGATAGTAGGATGTGAGGACTAGACAGAAGACCGAAAAAGCCTCAACCTAGCTCACAATGTCCTCAAAGCGTTGGTTGGTTTGTCAACACCAAGCGACCATCGATCATAAGCTGTGGCTCCGAGTCTGTAATGGGAACTAAGTTGACTGGCAGCAAGTCATTCAGGTCAACGTATTTGCCCGACACGATCTGGGAAATGAGTTTGGATGGGATTGGCGAGTACCCCGGTCCCACAACAAAAGGCTGAAGCAAGGTGGGCATAATAGATGCTGAATTTTCCAGTAAAGCGCCCGTAGAAAAAACCGGGGCCAAGCCAATGGCGCCGGAGGTTGCAGAACCTAGCGACGTAGATGGAACGGTCGCTGAAGCAGGGAGCGAAAACGTATCCATGAATCTAGGTACAACCAAAGGAAACCTACCTCCGCATACGCTTCGTTGACTCGTGAAGGGAGGATCTCCTGAGCGTAGTAATTCTTCGGCCCTGGACGTCAGAACTGACGAATTTGAGGCGCTTGATGTTGGGTTGACCGAGGCTGAAACAGGAAGAGAGGCCACCGTTCTTCGAGGATCTCTATTTGCCATATAGCTCGGTCGACTGCAAGCTGAATTGCCGTCACAACTTCGAGCGAAAGTTGTGGAACTATAGAGCCTCCGCCGAGCTTGATGTTGATTTTTTCTCAGACACTTTTCTCATTGTACAGCGACAATTCCGAGATGACTTAGACCAATTGAACTCCGATCCAGCAAGCGATCAAGGCACGTCTGATCACAGTCTCTTTGAAGGGTCTCGATCTGGAGGATATTATCGAAGTACACAAAGGAAATTTTGAGCAAGCAACGAGCGACAACTGCCTACAACGGCAAGCAAGAAGCATGCTAGTGAGCCTGAAGCACATACGGGAACCCCCGAAGCTCCTGGATGGGGAAGACCGCTGATCAGCGCTGGCATTGACTCGATTTTAACTTCGCCTAAATTTCATTCAAGCACATTCAATCACGGTTACAGGGAAACTATCCACCCACCCATCCCTTGGGTGTACGTATGTAATTAATGATTAACCATTAGATTTAGGATGAAACGTGGGGCTGGGGTGGGTGGTGGCATAATTCAGTTATACTCTACAGCCGGACTCACGCTTACGAACACCTACCTTAAGTGTAGTACTTTTCCTTCACTAATAAATAATGACTTCTGATACTCAAGGGAACCGGTGCCCGCATTTAAGTGTGTACGACGCAGATCCTCCATATGGTACATGTGATCGATACCCCTTATCACCCGGCGCGCGGTGCACGTTGAAGTGTCGTGAGGGATACAAGTTAACTGGATCTACACAACGTGTGTGTCAGAAGGACTCCTCTTGGTCAGGACAGAGGACCTCCTGTGATGGTGAGTAGAATAATAATGGCTGAGTCGCATGTTTTGCTTTGGGCGTGGATTTTCTGATCCAAAGAGTCACGTGTTTTCCACCCAGGAATAGGTACTGAGCGAGGGCCGGATGGGACATATCATATTTTGCTCGAGATCATATTTGGCTCTTGAGTATGGACCGAGCGCATCAATCGTACAAAATACTAAATGATGAATGTCACGTAATTAAACCTTTATTAACGAGTGGGAAAATGTGTCTTGGCAAATTTTGTCTGACTATTGGAAATGTTTCCGCTTTTCAAATCAGTCAACAAAGAAACAATTTCTACTACGTAAATTAAGTAAATGCACTTTTGCAGACAGAAAAGGAGTTCACTCAGATCCTACAACTTGTTGGCCTTTTACTGCAGCCAAATCTCACTCAAATTGAGACAGAAATGTCATTTATGGTGTGATTTGGGTAATGAAGCATTAAGTGCTCCGTAAACAATGGATAGCTTATCGCAGGGGAAAATGGAGACGGATGTAATCGTGCTATTAACACGACAAGCATTTTGGCACGGTACCCCTAACGTTTGTTACGCGTGCCAGCTTTTTTCGGCACGGCACGGTTATTTTTGTCGTGTAACTGGAAATGTTTCGGGTACACGTGCCCGAAAATCTAGGGGTGCCGATCCCTGTGAACAGGTAGTCTCGGCCCACCTGTTGGAGTGCCGTGCCCAAGTTAGGAGTACCGTGCCCAAGTTAGGAGTACCGTGCCCAAGTTAGGAGTACCGTGCCCAAGATAGGAGTACCGTGCCCAAGTTAGGAGTGCCGTGCCCAAGTTAGGAGTGCCGTGCCCAAGTTAGGAGTGCCGTGTCCAAGTTAGGAGTGCCGTGCTCAAGATAGGAGTGCCGTGCCCAAGTTAGGAGTACCGTGCCCAAGTTAGGAGTGCCGTGCCCAAGTTAGGAGTGCCGTGCCCAAAGTCCTTGTCGTGTAAACCGGGGGTTTCGAATATCTAATTAGTCCTGGTTTGAAATCTGCTACACCAACCGGGCGATTCAAGAGGAATACTATATATGCGAAAACACGTACAACTCATTCTAAATTTCACAACTGGTAGTGCCGTATGAAATCGATTAATGCCGGCTAAATGATCGACAACGAACAAAAATTGTTGTCTTTGTTGTACATTGTTTTCAGTTTTTATCCGGGAAAATTTAATTGGTAGCCGGTTTTTGCTTCGACAAAAAAAATGTCTAGTCGCAACAAGCAATCCGCACTTTGTTGACAGGAATATTTTGTGCAAATAAACAGGTTTTTATTGCTAGTGCGCATAAGCCCTTGTAAGTGGAGTCGAACCAGACTGTCCTGATCAACCAGTTTATGTTCCAACGTTAACATGCACTTAGGGTTGCACCTCCAGCTGTGTGGTCTGCTTGCGTTAATGGCATCGGTGGTAATCGGTCATTATTATTACGAAACTACTAAGGCAGAATATTATAATTATATTCATCATCCTGACCATCATAATCGATGGCGATTTTTGAAGCTGGCAATGCCTGTGAAACTTGTTATTACTGCATTCCGCTATATATTGATTTGTAACCAATAGTTAACAATATGTTTACTTGTATCAAGAAGAAACAATTACACACTATTTTATAATTACAACAGGACAGGAACATATACACGCACCCTAGAATAAACAAAACGCCAATCTAAAATTAGAAACGTGCACTGAATTGCAGCGATTTGTTTAGGTATCGATAAACAATAATCTACTTGTGCCGTTGAAATATATATATATATATATATATTATATTCTATATACCAATTCGGTAACCTTGCTATTCATATTGTGTATTATCCAATTTGCCGAATATTGGATGTCAGCCATTTGATAATCAGCAATTTAGCCTCTTCAGCTCGTGTTTTACCAGATCAGTCAGGGTTTACTGAAAATCGAAGGAAAATACGAGTAAAAACCCCAGACATTTGATCTCTAAGTCTTTCGAAGCTTTAGGGAGTACTTAAAAGGTTAATGGACATGTTGTATTCAATATTATAGACCTTCTTGTCTATTGTATTCCATTGTTTTTGTTTTACTTACATGAACAATAACGGAGTGGGAAAACGTCGGGTTAGTTGTCTTTGTAAGATTGAGATTAACTGTTAAAATTATGTGTTTGTTTGGGAGTTCATTAAATTGCATTAGTAGCTTATCCTGACGACCAAAGAAAAGGGAGGGCTGATATTTCTGCGCGGAGTTTCGTCAATTTCCAGAACGCAAGCTACGACACATTGTTGCTGATGTTTCTTGGGTGAGCAAATGATTGAGAAGCAAGAAAATTATTTTGTTACTTGGCTGAGCAAACCAAAAAAGAAACATTTCACCAGAAACAAACATTGGCGCATGCACCTTAATCATGCTAGGAAGTTTGCGCATGCGCAACATATGTAGAGCAGCCCTGGGATCTAGTCAACACAGGGAAACATTTGTTGCGGAAGCAACATTTGCTTCAGGGAAGCAAAACTGGGTGGTCCCTTCATGTAGGCAACACATGAATTGCTATCAAAATACAATAGAATTAACACAATACAAAACAATAGACCGAAATACACAATACAATAGAACACAATACACAATAGAGTTTGGTAGTAATTCATGTCTGCCAACATGAATGGAGAACCCAAAACGGTTTCCGAATTCAGAAACATTTTTGCTTCTCGGAAGCAAAGCGTTTTTCCGCAACATATGTTTTGCGGCAAACGGGGAAACATTTTGGGAAACACTGAAATTCACAAATGTTTCCTCAACGATGTTTCTTCGTTTGTAGATAGCTTTAGCTCTTCACCACTTGAAAGGTAGCTTCCTTAAACAAATCTATAAAGCAACTGACGTCATTTTGATCCTTTCCGGTCCAACATTCTCCAGTTATAAGATGTCCTAAGCTGTCATTGCCATCCGTTGGTGTTCTCATCCCTGAATACTGCAAAGAAAACAAGCCTAAAGTTTTTTCGATGTGTGAAATTCGCTGTCCACGCGGTTACATAATACCCGGAGATGGAAACCACAGAACGATATGCTCCCTATCAGGAACATGGACCAAATCTTTGTCGAGGTGTATAGGTAAGCAGCGTATTTCATTGTTTGTGACTATATATTTTAGAGCGGTTTCGACTATGTGTCGTAAAACTAAAACCAAAGCAATTCCAAAGCCAATCAAAGGAGCAAGTAAAACGCAATGAGCCAATCATGAAATGAAGTAATTCGTGATTGGTTTTTGCTTGAACTAATCAAGTTCAAGTTCGACCAATCCCCAGAGATTCGAAAGACAAAAGAGTGGCAGCCATATTTGGTTTAACTAACAAGAGGAGCAAATAGCTGATATTACGGTTGCGTCTACGAATAGCAAGTGCAGCGGTATTGACCAATAGAGCTCCTTTGTATTGACCCGAACGCCTCACTTCAATGCAATGAAGCACTATTCAAACCGGCTTAGTATCTAAATTAGTTGTACTTGTTTAAGAGGGCGGTTGTGTCATACAAGAATGTTGGTTTCAATGGTGCGTCATTACATGTATGGAAGTGTTCGGGTCACTGCCGCTGAAACTGCTTTTCGTTAACGCAACCGTAATATCAGCTATTCCCTCTGATCACGTGGCGGCCATGTTGAGTCCGAGGAGAATAAAACCTTTGTTTTCCCCCATCTAACCTCGTTCTGCAACTGCTCAGTGCGAGGCTACACGTGTCAAATCTATTGTTTCTGGTCAACATGGCCGCCACATGATAAGAGTGAATAAGACGTATTTTGCTAACGTCATCCAAGATGGCGGCAATGATGTCACATCAAAGCGAAGAGCATTATAGGGAATCTCGATTGAAAAACAATATTTGTTTTCAACTGTTCCCTTTGGATGTCTAAATCTGTTGCTGTATCTTTGTCCTGTAAATTGTGCACTAGATGTCAGTTATAGACCAATTCTCCTGTCCATAAAACTCATTTGGATTATAATAGAGGTAACACTGTGACGTCATAATATCCAAGATGGCGGCGCGCGGGAAAATGAGTTTTATGGATAGGAAAATCGCGGTCCATAACTGACGCCTAATGTAAAATTTACAGGACACAAACACAGCAATAGATTTAGCATAACAAGCATTTGAGAGAAACATTGTTTCTCAACCGCGGTTCTCTTTAAATAACTGATGATTACAACTTCTCTATAGCTGCACTCTTCCACATTGTTTTCCAGAGGTAATAACAAACAGCTCTCGCATAGCCTCAATAACAATCAATGACATTATTGTATCTTATCCTAACTTTTCCCTTATTCTTTTTACCATCAGATATAGCACGTCCCCGCCTACTCTGTCCTCGCTTAAGTCCTGTACACACCCTTCCTGGCAAATCCTATGCCCTTGTATCCTGGAAAGAGAGTATAACCGATAACTCCCAGCATGCCCATGATCCCAACGCCGCAGTCACAGTGACGTCATCGCACAAAAGCTCCCAGCAGTTCCCTATTGGAGAAACAAGGGTGAAAATCACTGCCACAGATGCGTCGGGTAACAAAGCAGAGTGTGGTTTTGAAATTCGCGTTGTAGGTAAGGAAAATGTCATTCACTGTCTACAGGAGCCCATTACCAGGAGCGTGCATCATTCACTAGCCCGGTGAAGCCGCGAGTACGACTTTGTTACGGTTACCACGGGTGAGATATTGAACAGTCAATGAATCGCTAAAATTCAAACCGCGTTAAGTATACAAATCAGGTACCTGTTCAGCAGATCAATCTCAAAGGAACTGGCCCTGTGTATGAAAATTGAAATATCGCGCCAATATCTCACGTTAAAAATAGATCAGCTCGGATATTGCGACTTTACAAATCCAATACAGACGCTCCTGGTAATGGCCTCCTGCACTCTACGAGTTCGTTATCTTTAAAACTACTACGTTATCTTTACATATTTCAGGGGCATATTGCATATTTTATCGTTTTGAAATGTTATTTTAATGTCTTAATTTTTGTTCAATTTCCTCCCGTTTTCCTTCCAGAATATACCTCTGCTGAAAATGGGGCCATGTTGAAACATTTTGAAAGGCCGGATCTCACTATCAGCGGGAAATCATCTAGGTTCATTAGCTTTCAAATGTTTTCACCCTGGGCTGGCGGCGTTATCGACAAAGAAGTTTAGTCACGAAATTAGTTGTTTTGAAATGAACAAAATGCCTAAATAGCAAAACTAATTATCAATACAATTACCTCAACCAGATGTCGAGCCTCCCATGGTAGTACGATGTCCTGGTAACATTGTGATAGAGACTACTAACCATATCAAACGTGTGTTTTGGGACACTCCAATATTCACCGACAACTCAGGTCTTCCACCAGTCATTGTAGCTTCACATCGAAATGGGGACATGTTTTCAATAGGCGAGACGCTGATCCAGTACATGGCAACGGACCAGTCAGTCAACGCACAAAAGAGCTGCAGCTTTAAAGTCACGCTCAAAGGTTGGGGTATTTCATGCTCGAGAGTTGAGCGGTACTTTTCCCGTGTTTCTAACGTAACCTAGTGACTTTAGGAGTATGTTGATACAAAGTACCGCTGGATGCTCAGTATGGGGGTATAGAACAGTTTACAGTTCATGTGCAGTTGTTCAAGTCTTTTGTTTCAACTGGCGGGCGGCCACCACTGTCTAACATCTGGTAATAAACAAAGGATTTGTACAACTCGCATGAACCGTGAACTGGTCTATTTAAGCAGACAAAAATCAAGCCAGGTCATGCTTTGTATATGAATTAGATTGGGTAAATTTGAATTCAAAAGGTGTATTCACTATTGGTCGGTGAGTTTCAGCACAGCTTAAGGCTCTCAGTCACTAAGTTTAAAGGTTTATCAAACTGGAAAACAAAATGACCGACAAAGGAAAAATAATCATTGTAGTTTGTCGATTTCGTTTATGAAGGAATCAAATTTCAATGACGTCATTTAAGGGACAAACTATATATAGTTCCTTTTGCTCTGTTTTTATGTCAGCTCCACCTAATAAAAGATCATTCTCTAAGATTGTAAGTATGGAATGTCTTACACCTGAAAAACAACTGTATAAATGAAGAAATTCAATGTTACAACTCAATTCATTTCCAACTCATTAGCATAACGCCCTTAAATGACGTCATTTCAAGGATTTGTAGTGCTTTTTATAGCAATACTATGACCATAAATAGCCCCAAAATGGTTGAAAAAGTTTTTGTGTTGAAGCGGGTATTCGCACCCAGACATCAAATAGGGAGGGTGAGGGAGTAGCGATGGGAGAGGGGGTAAAAATTATCACAGTTTTTGTGTTGAAGCGGGTATACGCACCCAGACATCAAATAGGGAGGGTGAGGGAGTAGCGATGGGAGAGGGGGTAAAAATTATCACAGTAGTACATGTAGTTTTGTTTTTGTGTCAGTGTGGGTTGAAGCGGGTATACACACCCAGACATAAAATAGGGAGGGTGAGGGAGTAGCGATGGGAGAGGGGGTAAAAATTATCACAGTTGTACATGTAGTTTTGTTTTTGTGTCAGTGTGGGTATTTGCACAGGGAGGGTGGGGGTGAAGGAATAGGGATGAGAGAGGGTAAAATTGTGTCAGTTGTTGTTTTTGTGTTTAAGTGTCGGTATAGTTTGGGTGTCAAGGGGGTGGGTGAAGGGATGGGGGGTGTGTGAAAATATCACAAATAGGATTCGGTAGGATCTGGTAAATGGTTGTAGGGATATTTGTGGGTATTAGTAATAAAAAAAACAGACTAGGGTTTGATGTGTGTATCTGTGTATACATACGGATGCAAACATATACAGTCACACTGACATGTGAATTAGTTTTTGTGTTGGGGCGGGTATTCGCACCCAGGCATCAAATAGGGAGGGTGAGGGAGTAGAGATGAGAGAGGGGGTAAAAATTATCACAGTTGTACATGTAGTTTTGTTTTTGTGTCAGTGTGGGTATTCGCACAGGGAGGGTGGGGGTGAAGGAATAGGGGTGAGAGAGAAGGGGTAGAGAGGGTAGAATTGTGCCAGTTGTTGTTTTTTGTGTTTAAGTGTCGGTATAGTTTGGGTGTCAAGGGGGTGGGTGAAGGGATGGGGGGTGTGTGAAAATATCACAAATAGGATTCGGTAGGATCTGGTAAATGGTTGTAGGGATATTTGTGGGTATTAGTAATAAAAAAACAGACTAGGGTCTGATGTGTGTATCAGTGTATACATACGGATGCAAACATGTACAGTCACACTGACATGTGAATTATGTCAAGCCAGCAATAATAAACGTAAATACAAATATATAAACACACATAGATAAAAAGTGTATGCCTGAACGTGAAGATATATACATACATACATGTACATGTAAAAGTATGGATGTGTATCAACATAGATGGTGATCGGATTGGGGTTTGATGTCTAGGGATCTAGGAGATCTTGGATAGCTTTCCCCGTATTGTGATTAAGTTTTTGTGTTTTTGTGTTGAAGCGGGTATTCGCACCCAGACATCAAATAGGGAGGGTGAGGGAGTAGGGATGGGAGAGGGGGTAAAAATTATCACAGTTGTACATGTAGTTTTGTTTTTGTGTCAGTGTGGGTATTCGCACAGGGAGGGTGGGGGTGAAGGAATAGGGATGAGAGAGAAGGGGTAGATAGGGAAAAATTGTGTCAGTTGTTGTTTTTGTGTTTAAGTGTCGGTATAGTTTGGGTGTCAAGGGGGTGGGTGAAGGGATGGGGGGTGTGTGAAAATATCACAAATAGGATTCGGTAGGATCTGGTAAATGGTTGTAGGGATATTTGTGGGTATTAGTAATAAAAAAACAGACTAGGGTCTGATGTGTGTATCTGTGTATACATACGGATGCAAGTTTTTGTGTTGGAGCAGGTATTCACACCCAGACATCAAATAGGGAGGGTGAGGGAGTAGGGATGGGAGAGGGGGTAAAATTATCACAGTTGTACATGTAGTTTTGTTTTTGTGTCAGTGTGGGTATTCGCACAGGGAGGGTGGGGGTGAAGGAATAAGGATGAGAGAGAAGGGGTAGATGGGATAAAATTGTGTCAGTTGTTGTTTTGGTGTTTAAGTGTCGGTATAGTTTTTGTGTTGAAGCGGGTATTCGCACCCAGACATCAAATAGGGAGGGTGAGGGAGTAGCGATGGGAGAGGGGGTAAAAATTATCACAGTTTTTGTGTTGAAGCGGGTATACGCACCCAGACATCAAATAGGGAGGGTGAGTAGCGATGGGAGAGGGGGTAAAAATTATCACAGTAGTACATGTAGTTTTGTTTTTGTGTCAGTGTGGGTTGAAGCGGGTATACACACCCAGACATAAAATAGGGAGGGTGAGGGAGTAGCGATGGGAGAGGGGGTAAAAATTATCACAGTTGTACATGTAGTTTTGTTTTTGTGTCAGTGTGGGTATTTGCACAGGGAGGGTGGGGGTGAAGGAATAGGGATGAGAGAGGGTAAAATTGTGTCAGTTGTTGTTTTTGTGTTTAAGTGTCGGTATAGTTTGGGTGTCAAGGGGGTGGGTGAAGGGATGGGGGGTGTGTGAAAATATCACAAATAGGATTCGGTAGGATCTGGTAAATGGTTGTAGGGATATTTGTGGGTATTAGTAATAAAAAAACAGACTAGGGTTTGATGTGTGTATATATACGGATGCAAACATATACAGTCACACTGACATGTGAATTAGTTTTTGTGTTGGAGCGGGTATTCGCACCCAGGCATCAAATAGGGAGGGTGAGGGAGTAGAGATGAGAGAGGGGGTAAAAATTATCACAGTTGTACATGTAGTTTTGTTTTTGTGTCAGTGTGGGTATTCGCACAGGGAGGGTGGGGGTGAAGGAATAGGGGTGAGAGAGAAGGGGTAGAGAGGGTAGAATTGTGCCAGTTGTTGTTTTTTGTGTGTCGGTATAGTTTGGGTGTCAAGGGGGTGGGTGAAGGGATGGGGGGTGTGTGAAAATATCACAAATAGGATTCGGTAGGATCTGGTTTTTGTGTTGAAGCGGGTATTCGCACCCAGACATCAAATAGGGAGGGTGAGGGAGTAGGGATGGGAGAGGGGGTAAAAATTATCACAGTTGTACATGTAGTTTTGTTTTTGTGTCAGTGTGGGTATTCGCACAGGGAGTGTGCGGGTGAAGGAATAGGGATGAGAGAGAAGGGGTAGATAGGGTAAAATTGTATCAGTTGTTGTTTTTGTGTTTGAGTGTCGGTATAGTTTGGGTGTCAAGGGGGTGGGTGAAGGGATGGGGGGTGTGTGAAAATATCACAAATAGGATTCGGTAGGATCTGGTGAGTGGTTGTAGGGATATTTGTGGGTATTAGTAATAAAAAAACAGACTAGGGTCTGATCTGTGTATCTGTGTATACATACGGATGCAAGTTTTTGTGTTGGAGCAGGTATTCACACCCAGACATCAAATAGGGAGGGTGAGGGAGTAGGGATGGGAGAGGGGGTAAAATTATCACAGTTGTACATGTAGTTTTGTTTTTGTGTCAGTGTGGGGGTGAAGGAATAAGGATGAGAGAGAAGGGGTAGATAGGATAAAATTGTGTCAGTTGTTGTTTTGGTGTTTAAGTGTCGGTATAGTTTGGGTGTCAAGGGGGTGGGTGAAGGGATGGGGGGTGTGTGAGAATATCACAAACAGGACCCGGCAGGATCTGGTAAATGGTTGTAGGGATATTTGTGGGTATTAGTAATAAAAAAACAGATTAGGGTCTGATGTGTGTATCTGTGTATACACACGGATGCAAACATGTACAGCCACACTGACACGCGAACCATGTGAAGCCAGCGAAAACAAACGCAAATACAAATATATAAATACACACAGACAAAAAGCGCATACCTGAACGTGAAGATATATACATACATATATGTACATGTAAAAGTATGGATGTGTATAAACATAAATGGTGCTCGGATTGGGGTTTGATGTCTAGGGATCTAGGAGATCTTGGATAGCTTTCCCCGTATTGTGATTAAGTTTTTGTGTTGAAGCGGGTATTCGCACCCAGACATCAAATAGGGAGGGTGAGGGAGTAGGGATGGGAGAGGGGGTAAAAATTATCACAGTTGTACATGTAGTTTTGTTTTTGTGTCAGTGTGGGTATTCGCACAGGGAGGGTGGGGGTGGGGATGAGAGAGAAGGGGTAGATAGGGAAAAATTGTGTCAGTTGTTGTTTTTGTGTTTAAGTGTCGGTATAGTTTGGGTGTCAAGGGGGTGGGTGAAGGGATGGGGGGTGTGTGAAAATATCACAAATAGGATTCGGTAGGATCTGGTAAATGGTTGTAGGGATATTTGTGGGTATTAGTAATAAAAAAACAGACTAGGGTCTGATGTGTGTATCTGTGTATACATACGGATGCAAACATGTACAGTCACACTGACATGTGAATTATGTCAAGCCAGCAAAAATAAACGTAAATACAAACATATAAACACACACAGATAAAAAGTGTATACCTGAACGTGAAGATATATACACACATACATGTACATGTAAAAGTATGGATGTGTATCAACATAAATGGTGCTCGGATTGGGGTTTGATGTCTAGAGATCTAGGAGATCTTGGATAGCTTTCCCCGTATTGTGATTAAGTTTTTGTGTTGGGGCGGGTATTCGCACCCAGACATCAAATGGGGAGGGTGAGGGAGTAGGGATGAGAGAGGGGGTAAAAATTATCACAGTTGTACATGTAGTTTTGTTTTTGTGTCAGTTTGGGTATTCGCACAGGAAGGGTGGGGGTGAAGGAATAGGGATGAGAGAAGGGGGTAGGGAGGGTAAAATTGTGACAGTTGTTGTTTTTGTGTTCAAGTGCCGGTATTGATATCCGGACGTCAAGCAGGAAGGGTGGGAGAATGGGGATAAGAGAGGAGGGTGGAGGGTAATATTGTTGAAGAAACCAAAGGTGGAAAACTATGTGGAAAATTGAGGCATGGTAGAAATTAAGGGATAAGTGGATTTAAAAAATGCAATAACTGATGGTGAAAGGAGTAAAATATGTTTTTGTATAAAGGAAGGAGGACTATCAAGAAGCGGAAGGACTGGATATCCCAGGACAGGGTGAACACTGGGTACACTGTGTGGATAATGAATAACATAATTGGTAGAGAAAATACACAGAGAGAGCCTGGACAAAAGGAAAATCCATGAAAATGAGGGAATTGAAGGAGGAGAAGCATGGAAGCAGTGAGCCCGGAGGAAAAATAAATAACTAATTAAATGAAAGCAATGTATCTTTGTGTAATTAAATGAAAGCAATGTATCTTGGTGTTATTGAAAACAGGGTAATAGGTGGAAAAAATGATAAATTAAGATAAAATTTGTAGGTAACACAGAGGAAAAAATTATGAATAAAGTGACGTTTATGATCAAAGGTAAATGTGTAGTTGGATATAAGAGTGGAAACGTATCCGTAGTATAACAGGAGGGGAGAATAAACCAATGAGGGGTTGCCTAGGCCTGGGGAGAGGAGGAGCTTTGATTGCTGTGGAGGAATGTGGGAATTGAGAAATGCCAAATATAAGGGACGGGCCGGTTACGGGATTGCTCAATGTGTAAAGTCATACTTATGTGGGAGAATATAAGGGAATATATCGGAAGAAAACGGTCGTATAAAACGTAGATGAAAGCGGAATGAAAGGAGTGGGAAGGTAAACTATGTGTGATTAGTTCGGGGTCGTAAAGTGACGAAGGTGGCTAGCGGTAGATAACAATACAAGACTGTGAACCGGGAAGGGGGCATGAATATAATATAATAAATAGATACATAAATAAATAAATAGATAACGAAGATATTGATAGCTAAGGGGATGGGGACCCTAGTGAGCTCATAGGGGATAGAGCAAGTCCAATGTGAGTCCACCATATCCTGTATAGCAATCTCTTCAGGGGCGGGATGCTATACAGAAAACACTGCAGCTTGGAGGGGAAGCCGAGTAAACTGAGGGAATATGTATGAAGAACCGAGGGGAGTAGTAGAGGGGAGGAAGGGGATGTGTAGAACGGAAAAAGTGCCGTGGAGAGGATTGCTGCAGGGTTTAACGTGTTTCGAAATGCTTATAGACCGGTCTTGAGCATTCTCGCCCGACACGTGATAGAGTGGACATTGGACTGCTCGTTCTGACAACTAAGCGCGGGACCGACAAGAAGAAAAACAACAAATATGTTTACCTGGAGGCCGGTAAGGGGCGAAGAGTCCCATTGATTTGGCCAGTGTTCTGGTGGGGTTTTTTCCTTTTGCGTTATACATTGCTGTTGAACTGTCGATGTTGAGCAAAGAAAGGGAAGGGATCTCGCGGTGAGGGAAAATAAAACTAGCACATATTGATGTGTGATTGGATGTTAGATTGTGAGGGATGTGACAGTTCTCACTTCGTTAAAGACCAGATCGAGAGGGTGCGGGGAGCGGGGGCGGGGCACAAAGCGGCAAAACAGTATGCTCCGCTGGCCAAAAGAACGAAGGCTATAACTTATTTGGTAAATGATTAAGTAAACTCGAAGAGAAATACAAATAAAGAAAACTTAAACCTGTAAAAGTCTAAGGCTACTCTTTAAAGTAGTTATATTATTTTTAGATAAAACACTTCACTTGAAGCAGAAATCACGGTATATGCCTGTTTTAGCGGGAAACTGGGGGCGCGCCGACAAGAAATAGCAAATACGAGTGCGCGTGACGTTTTGTCGCGGTGTGGGGGGCGGCGAAGGTGGTCCGAGTGAACTCTACACGGGTTGCCTGTGGTAGATCGTGGGGGCCTGGAACGGTCTCAAGAGCGACGGCCATCTTGTAAATAGAAAGGAAGCACGAGGAGATGTAAATGCTAACTAAGTAGGGGAGAAAAGCGAAGGGTTTGTAGTGGAGTGCCCGTGGGAGAGATGACGCCACCAAAAGTCGAGTATGGTTTAGTGGTAATGCGCCGGGAAACGCACTCATACGGTATGTTGTTTATTGTTGTATAGTACGAAGGTACATGTACTTCACTGCTGGTGTATCGGTGCATTGTATGTGTGTGGGAATGCTGTCAAAATGAGGCCGGTGTGTGTAATGAAAACATCCGAAAAACCAAGGAGGGTGCATGTAAAATGTAGTGATGTTACCAAAGTAACGGACGAGGTCCAGGGTGCTAATTAAATAGGTTTACCCTAAGCAGGGATGCTAATGGGATATAGTGGGTGCTGATATGAGGAGTGAAGTAACAATGGATACAATATTGTGGCCCAGGAACCTGTGTGAACATACTGTGAAAACTATACAATCTAATATAGAATGTTAGTAAAGAAACTGTAAAAGAATGGAACTCACTGCCAGAATATGTAGCACTGTGAAATAGTGTTGATGTGTGAGGGAAGTGGGCTTGGGAGTGGGTGGCCCTGAACGAACAGTAGAGGGAATAGGATGTATCGATATATACTTGTTTAATAAATCTAGATATACTGATTTATAAATTTCACTATAACTGCAATGGTTGGTGTGGGAAAAAATGTAGAAGTAGAATATTGTATGTATCGATAGACCCACCCCACGAATCCGGAAAGTCGAAAATTTGAATAAAACTAGTGATAGAAGTAAGTGTCCACAAAAGGGCGGTAGGTGTAAAGGCTGGGACTGGCTGGGATAATATTTACATTTAATGAGAGAAGAAGGAGGGCTTATTGGCAAAATTGTGTGGGTGGGCAAGAAATTGATTCATTAGTAGACGGAAAAACATTTAATGGTGGCTATTGAGTAACTGGGAATACACATAGATTCTGTGGAGACGTAAGTAGGGAACCATGTCCTTGGTAAGCTAAATGTTTATTGTAGTGATGGTTGGGTGGGTGATGATGAATATGGTCTACATATAGTTGGTTTCCGTATGGTTGGAAAATTGGAATTAAGTGCTTAAAGGTATTGAAATTAACTTTAGTTTGTTCATGTGGTAGTCAAGTGCTGGCTGAACAATGATATAGTGGCAATGGCTGCCAGGTGGGTGTTGTTGAGTAAGGCTGAAACATAAGGACCTGCATATGTATCGGTATCCTTTTGGGTGGGTGAATTAGCATAGGAATGTTCAAATGTAGGGTAGTGTTGTCCCGCTGTGTCTGTATGCTATTAGGTGCTGGATTCTTGTGAGGTTGGTGTGAATGGCTTGGTGTTGGTGGATAGTTTCTATCACCGATGGAGGCCAGGGTACATTTGGATGCTGTGGTAGACTTGTATCAGGGCTTGATTGTATGAAACTGGTGTTGGAAGCTGTTTGGGTCATGAAGGCTGGGTAGCTGGGAGGCAGTGTGGATGTCAGATGTTAGGTATAATTTGTTGGTAAATCTGTGCAACTCTGTTATTGGTGTCTGGTCCAGATAGGAGCTGTGGAGTCTCGTTTTGGTTGTAATGTGGTTGATCGTGAGGATTGATGTAGATGGTGGGTGGCTGCTGTGTGTATTAGGTCAGGTGGTGGAACTGCTATTTGTTGTGATGGTGGCTCAGCTCAGGTGTTCTGGTGGAGGTCTGTTGTGGTACAGGAATTTAGCGTCCATCTTGTGTGTAGAGTCTTGATACAGGTGTGGCTGTTCAATTGGATTCGGAGGTGGAGTGTGTAAATTGTAGCAAGGTGGTTGTGTAAGGTGCTGTTAGGGCTGGGGCTGGTTTTTGGAAGTTGAGGAAGGCTAGGTGCTGGATCTTTATGGATGCTGTAAATGGTGGTGGTACGTAGTAGGTGGTTCAGTGGTCCATAGTTGTTGTAGCTGTTGTGTATCCATCTCGGGAAGGAGCTTGATATCATCGGTGGGGGTGGCTTGTGTCAGCGATGGTTGTTCGGTGGGAGTGATAAGGGCTGTCTTGACTGGATGGGTGTTGTTAGTAGGTCTGGATCATTTGGTGCCGTGGCTGTGGTTGGTTGTCTGTCTAGTGGGCTTTAGAAGTTTATTCTTGTTCTTAGCATGCAAGGTATATATCCCAGGAGGTCCATTAGGTGTGTTGATGGTCACATCTGTTAGGGAGAGTAGGCCGTGTGTGGGGGGTGTATTGAGGGGGGGGGGGGGGGGGGGGGGGGTGGGTTCGGGTGGAAAAGGAAGGAAAAATTGAAAAATAAAAAAATTAGTAGGTGGGTTGGTTCTATGAGGAGAAGTTGGTGTGCACAAGTAGATCCTTGATGTTCTTGTGTCTCTGGTAAGCTGTGACAGGGGGATTGGGGTAGAGTTGGGTGAGGTTGTAGTCTGTGGAGATGATGGGCCAGTGGGAGTGCAGGATCTTTGGGATTGAGAGAGTGTTTCGGTTGTAAGGGATAATAAAAGGGAGTGGTTTGTTGTGGGGTTGTGGTGTTTTTTCAGTGGGCTTGGGATAGAGAAGTTGTATTTGGGAGAGTCGTGTGGCTTTGTCAAAGGACTGGGTGATAAGGGCATTAGGGTATCCTCTTGCGAGGAGTGTTCGTCGTAGTCGAATGAGGTGGGTGTGGAGGTCGTTGTCATCTGTGATAAGTCGTCGGTATCGTAGCGCTTGGCTGTAGATTGTGCCAATCTTACAGGATAGGGGGTGGTGGGAGGTGAAGTGTAGTAGGAGTGTACTGTCTGTTGGTTTGATGTATAAGGTGGATTTGAGATGGTGGTGGGGGGTTATTTGTATAGTGGTATCAAGAAAATGTATCTCGAGTTGCGAGTAATCATGTGTGAATTTGATGGTGTGATGGTAGGAGTTGATGTAGTCGAGGAAGGAAAGGAGGGAGGGTTCACCATGTGTCCAGATCATAAAAATGTCGTCTATGTAGCGTAGCCAAATGAGTGGGGTGTGTCCATCGGGGGGGTCTTGTAGGAGTTGGCGCTCCAAGGAGGCCATGAAAAGATTGGCATAGGAAGGGGCCATGCGGGTCCCCATGGCTGTGCCCTGTATCTGTAGGTAGTGTTTGGTGTCAAAGGAGAAGTAGTTGTGGGAGAGGATGAAGTCCATGAATTGGCGTAATACTGTCAGGGGTGGGCGTTGGTGTGGTGGAATAAGTGAAAGGGCTTTCAGAGAGGCCTCAATACCTTCGGAGTTGGGTATGTTTGTGTAGAGGGAGGTAACATCGATAGTGACTAGGAAACAGTGTGGGGGGAGGGGGGTGGGTAGGTTAAATATCATCTGGAGGAAGTGTGTGGTGTCCCTGATGTACGATGGGATACTGGGTACTAGTCGTTGGAGGTAGTGATCCACAAAAGTGGAGAGTTTCTCAGTGGGGGAATCACATCCCGAGATGATGGGGCGTCCAGGGTTGTTGCTTTTGTGGATTTTGGGAAGCATGTAGAAGAGGGGTGTTCTTGGGGGCGAGGGTGGGGTCAGGAACTGGTGGGTTTTTCTGTCAATGATGTTTTTGTCAAGGAGAGAGTCGAGGTGATTGTTTATGTTCTGTGTAAGTTCTGGTATTGCGTCATGTGCGATGGGGGTGTAGTGGTTTCTGTTCTGTAGTTGTCGTTGTGCTTCCTCAATGTAGAGGTGTTGAGGCCATAGGACAATGGATCCTCCTTTGTCGGATGCTCAGTATGGGGGTATAGAACAGTTTACAGTTCATGTGCAGTTGTTCAAGTCTTTTGTTTCAACTGGCGGGCGGCCACCACTGTCTAACATCTGGTAATAAACAAAGGATTTGTACAACTCGCATGAACCGTGAACTGGTCTATTTAAGCAGACAAAAATCAAGCCAGGTCATGCTTTGTATATGAATTAGATTGGGTAAATTTGAATTCAAAAGGTGTATTCACTATTGGTCGGTGAGTTTCAGCACAGCTTAAGGCTCTCAGTCACTAAGTTTAAAGGTTTATCAAACTGGAAAACAAAATGACCGACAAAGGAAAAATAATCATTGTAGTTTGTCGATTTCGTTTATGAAGGAATCAAATTTCAATGACGTCATTTAAGGGACAAACTATATATAGTTCCTTTTGCTCTGTTTTTATGTCAGCTCCACCTAATAAAAGATCATTCTCTAAGATTGTAAGTATGGAATGTCTTACACCTGAAAAACAACTGTATAAATGAAGAAATTCAATGTTACAACTCAATTCATTTCCAACTCATTAGCATAACGCCCTTAAATGACGTCATTTCAAGGATTTGTAGTGCTTTTTATAGCAATACTATGACCATAAATAGCCCCAAAATGGTTGAAAAAGATTTAAGATACTATTGCGCCCAAGAAAATAATTTATGGCTAGGGCTTATAGGTACTTTAAGATCAGGGCGTGAGAAGCCGGTAACAAGGAGATTTAGGACCAAAAGAACAGAATACTTTTTAACTTTTAGGTATTAATCATTATTAGTAATGTGATAGACAGATAGTAGTGTATTTTGCATCTGTCATTAGTATCCCATATCCATATTTACTATTATATAGTTACTACATAGTTATATTCGTACTTGTATTACCACTTATTAATTCAGTTTTATTCTGCAATAGAGTGCAATAAACATTAATATTATCTGTATTGGGACAACATCGAGGGAAGGTAAAATCGGTTTATTCTTTTTGTTTTCTACAGCCAAGTCATGTCCATCTTACGCACCTCCGAGATTTGGCGCTCTTGTCTGTTACGAGAATGCTTTAAATGCCGAGAGATTTTGTATGGCCACGTGTTCCAACGGTTACGACTTTAGCTTCGACCCAGTCCTGCTCTACTATTGTTCAACTGGATCCTGGAGGCTTTGGGGATCTTTCATAGTTGGGAGCCAAAATCGACTGCCATGGCCAAATTGCACAAGTATGTTCACGTTGTCAGGAATAAGCAGTTAAAATACCTCCCCTTCCCCCACCCCCCCCACACCCCCGCTAATTTCTCAATTGTTCAGTTATATAAACTGGTTGTCGAAGCAATGAAATAAGGCGCTAGAGAACTTTGTTACTTATAGTGTTCCCAGATTACGATAAAATCAGCGGGGAACGAGGGAAGGTGCATGGAGTGATAACTAGCTGCAGCCGAAGGCGGAATTTTGCTTCGCTTAATTTACATTTTTAGAACAACTTCTCAGTTTGTCGTTTTCTGATTGGCTTATTGCCATTGGAAATAAGAGAACATATCTTGAGACATACCATGGTAGATTGCGTGATCTCTCGCGGTGTGTTGATTGCGTGATCGCTCACGCTAGAATGACTCTTCTACTGCAATTTTCCTAGCCTGCTATGCAGACGTATTTTTTCACTTTCATAAATTCGAAGAAAAAAAGTAACGTCTGCTTACCCGAGCGCTTAATTAGTTTCCAATATGCAAGCAGACGTCAGCACATTTGTTTTATTTTTATGTCCAATCAAAGCCAGTTATAATTTTAGTGAATTGGCGCGCCAGTGAACGCTTTCCTATGATTGGTCAATGGAAAATGTATTGTCTGAATTCCTTTTAAAAAGTAACATTACGTCACTTTCCAGGATATGGAATGTAAAATCTGATTGGTCCATATAACACTAGAGGTGTGCATATTGGAAACTAATTAAGCGCTCGGGTAAGCAGACGTTACTTTTTTCTTCGAATTTATGAGAGTGAAAGAATAAGTCTGCATAAGCACACTATAATTTTCCTAGTCTTCAAGGTTGTGCCGCTTGACTATTTCTGCCGTTAGCGCCTTGTGAAATAACAACAATATTGACCATGCGATGACGCAAAACGTGGATGTTCTTGGCAAGAGCGTTTTTCGATTAAGTGTCGTAAAACCAATTAAAACCAAAGTAACTACAGAGCCAATCACTAGAGCAAATAAAAGCACAATGTACTGCCAATCACGAACTGAAGTAATTCGTGATTAGTATTACTTGAACCAATCACGAGGAACAGTAAACGCAATCACGTGGATAACTCTCGCTAAAACATGAATAGATTGCATGATGGACTAAAATATAGTTCTTTAATTTAGAACATAATTGGCAGATAATTACCCAAATGTTTGTCACAGCCAATTGCCCTATATCATTTTGACGTCAAGGATCGCGGTCGTGGGAGGGGGACAAAACAGCAACAACACAAAGGAAATCGCTATCAAATGCATTTTGTAGAACGTAGAATAGCGGTAACAGCCACCAAATACGATAAATATTGCGGGGTAAACATTGATACAGCTGATATCTGGAAACCAGACAATTCGAAGTGAAATTTTCCTCAGCAGAGCAGATTTAGTTCAAAAATATATTGTTCATGTCGATTCTGTCCCCCTCATAAACAAGCCGTGACGTCATAATGATATAGGTCAATTGAAAAGCTAAAGGTCATACACTATAACATTGTGCGCAACATTGCCGGCAATGCTGCAGAAGTAGGATCGAGTTCTTCTTCGGCAACATTGCGGGCAACAAATTGCACCACGTGAACAACAATTTCTGGCAATTCTTGGGTTGCAATCATAAACGCGTAGCGGCCATCTTGGCTGGTAGGAACAAAAGAAGCAAATGTGGTTTATTTTGTTCCTACCAACCAACATAGACCTCATTCATAATGGCCGCCACCTAATTTGCATAAATTGGAAGATTAATGTGTACAGAGAAACTATTACTACCACATGAAAGATCGTACCTAAATTAGTAATTGACCACAGTTTGAAAGCAATGTTTCAAATTTAGTTGCTGTCGAGTTGTCATTTTCAATGTAGAAAATACATGAAAGCGAGGCTGTAAAGGCCTACACGGTGTTTCCCATACAAATATCTCTAATTTCAAATCGCTGTAACTTTACAGCCTTTTATGCTACAACACTCAAATTCTACAGAATCACCAATGTTGGTATGCTCGTTCGCATGGCAAGGATGTTCTTTTTCATACATTGAACATGTCGCTAAACTGTTAAAAGACAGGGACCACGCCCTCATTAATGAGGTGTTTGACCGCCAGTGTTGGGCGCAATAGTTGCAGCGTGTGACCGTACCTTAAGCAAACGCAGAACCAAAGCAATCACTTATTACTTTCAACACTCAATCGAAAACCGCTCTAATAGGTATCTAACAATACATTACTTCAAAATTACATCACCGCTTTCATGTTGAAAGTTTAGTGACCATTGCATCATAAGGTTCAGTTTTCATATTTTTGATACGGATTTTGTCATTCAAGAGCTCATCCTTCGAATAGCCAGTAACCAGTAAAATACGTAAGTGACCCAGTAATTTTCAAGGTGACATACGATTAGTAATTTCAAGCGTTACCCGACCCTGTACATTCCATTCATCACGTTTCCTAATGGCTGGGACACCGTTTCTAGCATTAACAAGTATTGTTGGTGCTGGAAAATATGCAACATTGGAACGGCGAAACTAGTAGTTATGTTTCCAGAAAGAAAGGAAAGACTGTTCGTGTAAAATTTGCCATAAATGTACATGAGACAGTTATTTTTCAGTATTCCATCGAGTCATAACGGATATATCTACAAATGTATCTATCTATATAACGGATCTATCTATCTAGATCTATATAACCGATCTATATATCTAGATCTACATAACGGATCTATCTATCTATCAATATAACGGATCTATCTGTATGTCTGTCTATCTATCTATCTATCTATCTATCTATATATATATATATCATATAGGGACCCATACAATATCTCGTGGATATGGAACCCAAGGATATGAAACAAACACAGGAGTAGCAAGATACGTCATACCATAAAAAATGGAAATACGAATTTGTACAGTATTTGTTCACGTGTCTTGCTACCTTGTCCTCGGCAATAATAGCTATGGTTGTTTACCATTTACACAGAAATTTCGGTCGGTCTGAGTTCGTGTAAATGGAATACAAGAGTTTCCAAACGGAATTTTCCGATTGGAAAACGTGTTCCATTTGTACACCAACCGTTCCAGATGATGACTAGCCAGAGTAACCACGCTAAAGCTCGGCATAAGGACTGGAACTGGTATGACCGACCGGGAATTGTAAATGGTACCCGGTCGGAAATTCCGGTTGGGAATGTTTGACTACCTCTGGAGACATTCCGTTGATTTCGGGAATTTTCCATGCCGGGACGAACCGAAAAAAATAACCCGTTGCCATTTAAATAGATTCCAACCGAAATTTCCAGAATTTGTGTAAATGGTAAACAACCTGCATATCTGATAACTACCTTTTTGTTGTCTTTACAGAGAGGACAAATCCTTCAGCTATAAAGAGGATTGGATTTCCATACTACTACTACAGTGGCGATGCTAACGATCCTAGCGTACAAGTTGATCTCAAAAATAAATTTATCGCACTCACTCGATCTGGTTATATTCCTCCACCTTTCTGTTCCTCTAATCCTCGTTGTACGGTTAATAACATCAAAGTCTACGTGGGAAAACAGGGTCGCAAGTAGAGTGTTAATTAATGTGCTAGATTTATTCGCTATCCAAAGAGTAACAAAGCTGTATAAAACTTGTATTGAGGGAAATAAACTTAAACATAATATCAAACACATTGGTATCTTGACTGTTATCAAAAGTCCTGACCCCACCATGAAGAGTCGAACTATTCTGAGGCACGAATACTGTTTTTTTCTTCTAGATTACTTTTAAAACAAAGAAGAACGTCAATACCACAAAAAAAGCACTTTCTATCTTGTAATATGTTTATTTAAATATTTCCATACTGAGATTTTTCTCCAATACCAAACAGGTTTTATTTACGTCTTGTTATTGAACACGTAAGCTCTCAAATGTTTGTTTTGCATTTCGTATCCGACTGAACGCAGACTAAAATGTATGCTCGCTATAGTCAAAATATAGAAAGACAAGAGGCTGTACCAGCCTTTACTCGTGCCACATGGAATTCCAACCAGGAATAGTTGGTACAACTTTGCAGGTTCGATTAAAAAAAGTATTTTACAGTTTTTTTATTTTATACTTACACATTTTTTCTAGCCTAGAATAAAAAAATATTTTAGATTCTTTTTACAAGAGTTACATATATAAATTATTTTGAAGAAGAATTGTGATTCTTTGTTTCCGGATAAGCCATATAATACGAATATCATATTAGTCATGTAAAAATAATCCTATTTTAGAGTGCATGGGATCGATGATAACCCAGCATTAACAGTAGCTACATGTGTTTGAGACCAGTGATAATATAGTGAACACGAATGGTTAATTCCGTCCTGCTCTGCTGTTATGAGACTTACAACTCTTTGCCAAACAAGTTTCATTTCACATGGTTAGTAGTATTAAAAGTGCCGGTTCTGGTGCAGCATCAACGTCATTTTAACGTTTTTGACACAAGAAAAACAACATTTGACAAGAAAAACAACATGTGACACAACGAAAACCAACATGTCAACACTCAGACATCACCAGTACCACCCATCCCCACTGCTGCTATTGCTATTACATTTGTTGGGGACTGGTGCAACATCAACGTTTTTCATATGTGCGTCACATCGGATGGCACAGATCTTGTAATTTGGTCACAAATACGTTGGACCCTTATTTTTATTACATTTTAACACCATATTAGAGAAACTAATTCGTGGGAATGACAGCCGCCAATACGTATACATTTCAGAATTTAGTTTAAAACCATAAGAAGAAAAATCCCCTATATAAAAACGTGAGCCCCTATTAGAGGAATGATTAGTATACAGTATGTCCACCCATGATACTAACGTATATTCTTTACTTCACGATATTAACGTATGTCGTTACTTTAGTACGTCGTTACTTTAGTACGTCGTTACTTTAGTACGTATTAATACCATACATATGGGTCAAGCACATGAGTCGAACGGATTGATTGAAGAATCTCAATGTAGACGCCACAACTAAGATACCAATTAGACACATAACATATATAGGCATATCGTACGATGGCTGAGATAATAACTTGCGATTGGTTGATGCGGGGTAAGGACACGAAATGTGTAAGGAAGCGTTCTAAGATATCAGAGTACTGTGCTCAACATAACTTCCAGATACAAAGAGGGAGCGCCATATTCGTTCCATGTTCGAAGTGCGGTCGTGGTTGCCGTATTAGTTACGGACTTTGTACGAAGTGTGGTGCACCACAGCGCCGTATCATTCGTGAGAAGAAATACCTCGAGACGAAACTCCTCAATAAGGATCGCTTTTCAAATGTGTTGGCGGAATTGAAGGACCATAAGGTGGAATTGAAGGGTCACAGGATTCCTAGATGATTAGAAATCGCGATATGAAAAAGAAAAAAAGAAAGATCGGCAGGATGCCCACTCCTATCTTCCTTTTTTAAAAATTTAAACAATAGATAGACCTATAGTATGCACCACTAGTATGGACAACCTACTTGTCTTGCTTGGTATTAATCCTCCTATTCCACGACCACATATCAATCCCACTGAAACGTGCTCAGAATGTCTATGTCCAATGAAGGTGGTAGGAGTGGAATTCATATGTTCCACCTGTGGCCTTATTTCTGAGGCTGAATTTAGTGAAGAAACGATCGAAGTTGCTACTCGGTTGCGTATAGTAGGTCCAGATAGCTTTCAACATCAACGCGATCTCGATCGTATGAGCCCAACAGATAATCGAGAATTTCAACGACGCACAGCTATGAGAGAACTACGGGCATACAACGAGGCTTATGAACAAAACCACGACCTCTCGTTTCCTACGAATGTATTAGTAATCGTAGCCGACGCATTCATTCAATCGAAGAAAGTTTATGTCAAGCGTAGTAATGCTAAGAGAACTATTTTAGCTGCTCTACTTTACCAGGCATGTATACAATGTGGGTTTGTTCGCTCTAAAAATGAGGTTGCTAATTTCATGCAACTCGACAACCATTGCATCTATAGTGGCAACACTTTCATACGCTCGCTACATGCCGACAACAAAATCGATATTGACTTAAATGTCGATCACATAGCTCCTAATATAGCAACGACCTTTGCAAAGCTTGACCTACATGAAGCACATCTACGACAAATAGTATACGAGGTCGTTAACATAGCAATCGAAGACCATATAGGTCTAAACTCCCGACTCCACGCCAAAGTTGTTGGAGCAAGCTACGAGGTGCTACGCCGTTCAGGATCACATATATCTATTATCGACGTTATTAAACGATGTGGTACACATAAGGGTTCGATCATACGTTTTATCAATGAATTGCTTGCTTACCATTCCCACTTCGAGCCAATCTATACGAAACACGAACTAAATAGTAGTCGAACGAAAATTTAGATGTGCGAATTGATTAAATATTACCTCGCCGACGGAGAATCTATCTCCATATGTTTTGCTACGACGCCAATGTAAATTTCTGTCTAGGCGCGCCTATTGCATCATCCAAGGGGGCTAAATACATACGTTCCTAAGTTCCCCCTAAAATTCCTGATCGCCCCGATTTTGCTTGAACGAGTGAAACTGGGGCGCTAAGGCATGCAAAAAAGTTTGGCGACCGAAATTTGAGACTAAAATTTACGTACGACTCAGACAATTTTTATTTCACCTGCGGCCCGTGACATAGTTTGACGTGACTAGACGAAAATCTACATACGAACCAAAACAACACGGTAATTTATACGAACTAAGTGCAGCTGCTCTTAGACTTAGCGAAGTTAAAATAAAATCCACGCTGGTTTCTTTCGTAGGAGATATTGATTCTTATCCCACTAGACTGCCAAGTTTTGCTCTCATCTCCTTTCGGATCTCGGAGCGAAGTTCTTCTACGTTTTTTAATCCACCTTCTTGCCTGTTTTTTTGTCGTATTTCGAGCTTAAGCACTTCGTATTTCAATTTCTCACCAATAACGCTTCCAAACTCGGCTTCTGAAATGTTACCATCGGCTAGAGCCTTTGAGACTTTAGCTTCCACGGAATTGGCCTTAGCCTTTGCCAACATAACGGTCTTTTCATGCTTAGAGACGTGAACACCAAGTTTCTTACTAGCAATGGCCATCGAGGCCGAAATGACGGCACAAAGAAATCCAATTGTTCCTATAGAAAGACCCACAGGCAGCCCGATTCCTGTAAATGACATACTCAACGCTGAAGCGGATAGGACGCCACTCAGGCTACCTGTGACCACAGCAATCCCATGAACAATACCACGCGCTCGGACATATTTTTTGCGAACAACTTCGTAGTGCTTCGCCTGCTGTTCGAGCTCGGCAAGCGTATCACATACTTTCTGCAGTCGAAAGCTATCTCCAGACGAATCAGTTTCGGATGGACGGAGCTGGGGATAGATCGGCGCCGTAGGAAGTGGTTGAATCGAATCGCTTGCCATTATATAGCTATGCTATAACTTACTCAATCTTCAATACGTAGAGAATAGGTCGACCACGAAAGTCTATGGTGTTGCCTTTCTCATCGCAAATTGTCAGGCGAAGGCTGCTTCTCGTTGTCCCCAGAGCTCGGGCGGTTAGTGGGAGTAGTGAAGCATATGTCGATTTTGCGAATCTTCCGCCTCGGATCTTTAAGCTAGCTAGAACTTGCGATCGTGTTCCATCTCGAATCGAGAAGCTAGAATCTACCACATCGCAGTTTACGTACGCTGTGTGGATATCTTTGAGCATCAGACGCCAGGTAACTTTTCTCAGAGCTATTTTGGTAGCCACACTAACCCCATCTGTATTAATACCCAACAGTGTTAAGATATTTCCACTAAATATGATCGGTTCCTTGACTTCTAGGGTCCAACCCCCCGTCGATAAGGTTTTCACGAATTTTATCATGCCAGCATCGATCGCAGTTTTAAAGGCTTGTTCAAGGCTTGCCATATCGTGGTACCCCATAGCAAGAGTTGCTGGGAACGACATGCTTTCTGATGTAACCCACTGGAAAGTCGCATCCTCTTCTAGATTCCACCAACTGTTCTCAAAAGTGATCTCGATTAGTGAAATATTGTTGATATGAATAGGTTGATAGAAGTAGACCGTATGGTCGGCTGAAGTGGTGGTGACATTTAAGATAACCATTATATATTGAAGTTATAAATTGTATGAGTGTATATCTTCAACATGACAGAAGCATGGCAACAGTTCAAGTATCTATTTCCTGAGGCCGTACTTGGTTGGTTCGAACCCACTTCTGATAATGTCAATTTCAATGATCGTGGAACGTCTCACTGAGTGTTCACAGATGAAGGTCCTACTACAAAGACGGGCGGATGTAAGTTAATGGGTTGGCTTGGTACAACAGGCAAGGCACTTAGCATAGCACTTGGTGACAAAACAGTTTATGAGAGAGTACTATTCGCGAGGAATCACAAGGGTCTTTCCAAACGCGATTGGAGAGAAGAAAATGAAAAGGTCGCAACATTGAATGCCGATCTGTTGGCTAAGTTTAAGAAAAGATACCACATGCAGATTTTCACAAGTTCTATGCATCCACAGATATAGATGGTCAGGCAAATATTCGACGAGTATTTGTTTCGAGATGGGGATTCTAGCTATGTGGTCTATGGTGATGATGTCTCCAAGCCGCGTGCTACCATTCGAAAACGTATCGATAACGCGTTGTGGGATGTGCATGGAGGTTTCCCACTTACGTTGACACTAGACAAAAGTGTGAAATATCCTATTACAGCGGTCCTAGATACCGAAAAAGCACAAGATATCGATCTCACTAATCTATGGATATACGTCACGCCTACGAAAAAGTTCGATGCAGGCGTTACGAACATATTCAAGGAGACCGTCGTAAAGCATGTGACAGCAAAGGAGTCTCATCATTGGTTATCAGGTCCGGATTTCAAATATTGGCCTCAACAATTGAATTTTGCAACGTGGTGTGCGACTTCTGGATGTGGAGTGTCGTTGTTCGATCCTACTTTCAAAACATATCCACCCGTTGTTCAAGGGTTCCTACGATTTCACGTTTATTTCACAATACGAAGAATTCTTCATGAACTTGGTGGTACTCATGGAGTTCCTCTACCTAATGACCATGCTTTCAAACAGCTCAATAATCTCTACAGCAAATCGGCTCTTGAGAAATTGTGCATCGAATTTGGTATATCTCGAACGCCAGACTTTCGATGGAAAGAAGGTAATAATAAAGGCTTAGGAGACGTCTACATATACATTTATGGAGGACTGGTGAACGCTCAAGAGAAGTATGCACACAACACCTCATACTCTGCAAAGTGGCCTGGCGGTGACTTCAAGTTTCCTGAGGAAAGTCATTCGGTCTATCAGTTTCCATTTTCGTACATTAGCAATAACAACGGGAAACAATACAATTGGTTTACGCCACCAATCGGGAAGGGTTTAACTAATGCTGGATTAGGTAGATTGAATCGATCTGTCGAGGCTTTCGGATATTGCATTCTAGGTGCTCAAAACGATCTTAACGAATCCATCATAGATAGTTTCAATGTCAAAGAAAAATTTAAGAGCTTGGTCGAAGGCGCTATTCTTGAAAACAATTTAGTGAAAAGCTATAAGAACTATAAGTTAGCTATATTAACCTCACATAAGAGACTTGATCTAGCAATAGCAGTAGGGGTGCGGTTACTGCCAAGCAATCTTGAGTACTACCTTAGCAAGAAGGATGGTTATAAAAATCCAATTCCGAATGCCACGAAAGATATGGTGTTAGGTGTAAACGGTATCAATAATGAGATTATCAAATCCAAAGGATCAAACCATATGGAAGGACCTACGTTGAAGACACGACTACCACACATTGCAAAACAACAAGGTTCGCCCCCCACACTTAGCAAGAAAATCCCACACTTATCAAATCCTACTCCACAACATGAGATCAATCTAGCAATGGTATCTATTGCCGCAGCTGGATCAGCATGGGTGTTATTTCGCTAACGACGTTTAAATTGCTCTATTACGAATACGACTATGGCTACGATTAACAACCAAACGTTATTTGCTAAGACTCCAATAACGTCACCAGCCATACTAAATATGAAATTTGCAATTGGTCAAATCATCGCAGGTAAAATCTCTCCAAGCTTTTTCCCTATCGTTTTTAATGTTTTAGCAGCGGCTTTAGCAGCATCTTTAATAGCATCAGGCAAGCTCTATGGCGTGGGAATAGATTTAGTCAGACTGGAAACTATTGCACCAACTATGGAACCTGATACAGCAAGAACGCTAATTATACCAATCCCATACTTCTTGAAAATAGCTTTGACCCTATCGCGAAGGGGTAAACGTTCTAGTAGGGCTTCTTCTCTGCGTTCTATGACTGCCATTTTATCATGTATGATGGGTATTTTATTCTTAGCCGCTTCTTTCTGATCTGGGGTAGACCTATTGTCTTGAAGTATGCTTTCCTCTTGTTTGAGATGCTCAGCAGCCTTTTTATTAGCTATGACGACTTCTTCTAATGCCTCTTCATTAGTAGGCCCTAGAACCATTTTGAGGTCCTTACCCATCTTATTATATCTATCACCCCACAAGGTGGTCAAAGGGATAGTTGCCTCGTCGCTTCCTAACGCGTGTATATAGATTCTACCCCTTTTCTTAACGTCGTCCCATATGGTTGATATCTCAAGTTTGCCACGAATCCCCACATCCTCATAGTGGCTCCAGACTGCATCGAACATCATCTGTTTCGCTTTGTCTGATACGCCTTGTTCGAAGAGGATATTTCGAGTGATAAAGTTCGGAGCTTTAACTTCCGGACCAATGAGTTCATCCATAACTAAGTCATAGTCGTTAAACGAGGTTTCCTGAGTCTTCGGCCTACCACCTTTGTGACTGCTAGCTCGGTCATTCGTTTACTAGCAGAAGCACATGGAATCGGTTATGCTGTACTTCGTAACACTGCTTTGAATACTCGCTCGTTTTATTGCCCAACTTAACTACACAACATAACAACATCAACTTGATTAAGGATATCGATAAGGTATGAAGCCCGGCTGGGTTCACGTCTTTGTCCTCGTTGTTTGACCTAACTGTACTGACCGTAATATCTTGTGTTGACTATCACAGTGGTATTGTAGTTGTTAGCGTTTGACGTTTAGCGGTTCCAAAAACTGAAATTCACAAAATGTAAACGATCACTGAGTGAATAAAGACAGAACTAATACAATAAAACAACCTTACATCTGTGTTCCTTGGTGAATAGCTGTACGTGTAGTAAATAGCATAAAAGCCGTGGTTCCTTCCGTAAATCTCCTTTACTCCTTCCTCCACGAGACACTAAAGCTAAAATTAGCTGACTTCAACAATTCGGAAAAGTACTGAGCAGACCTACCCGAGGGGGGTAGGGCGGGTAAACTAAACTTGTTAGGACATGTCCGTAACATTCCCGGCCTCTAAATATGCCTCGGTAATTTACAACTTTATCTACTTATAGTCTAGAATGTTCATTCATTACTACTTAGAAGAAGGACCAGCTTTGTAACTGGCCGGCGCAGGAGACCTGACGACGTACGAAGAACGTCAGCGCGCACGAGGCCTTGTGAGTCAGGTTCTATCAAATCGTTAACGATAACACTGTCCACGTAACTCTCGCCGTGCATTGTTCTCAGCTGAAGTCGCGTTCTCTCTCCGTTAATGCCTAGACTTTCTCTCAGGCTCTCTGTCATGAAGCACCCTCCACTTCCGTTATCACAAAACGCGTAAGCATCGATGGTCTGCGCATTGCCTTTCACACGTACTTTCACAGGAAGAATCGCGTGCAGAATGATGGTGTTCACGTTAGCCTTCGTCGCGCTACACGAGGACTCCTTTAAGTTGACGCAGCTGTTATTCACACTCGTTACTCCGTCGTTAGCATTATCAGATGACTCGTTTTGGTTTCTGGTCAACTTAAATCCCTCTATATGGAGAGCGGATGGGTGTGATTTACCACGTTTTCGGCAAGACCGTTTCTTCATGCATCCCTTGGAGACGTGGTTGGCGCCGTAACACGCGAAACACATGCGCTTTTCTCTGAGAAACTCTTTCTTAGCATCAATAGATCGTTTTCCGAATTCTTTGCATTCATCTAAGTCATGAGATTGATTGCACAGCGGACAGCGAAGCCCGTGGGAGGCTATGGGGCGATTTGGAGGCCCGGCCCCGTGTGAGCCCGCGGTAGTAGATCCAGGTGCTGGCACATGAGGCGTCGGCGCAGGAGGCACCGGCCTGACTGCTCCAGTGGCAAAAGTACCTGCTCTCCGCTTGTCTGCTGGAATCCCTCTGCCTCCGATCTCGGCTGGCTTTGGTATTTTCTTGTTCAGCGCGTTCTTGCCAAATACCGGGTCGTTAGCTGAATCAGCGGCCGATTCCACAAACACCGCTAAGTCCTTGAATGTTGTAGCGTTCCCCAACTTCCTCAGCCTACATGCTTGATCTCTCCATTTGGTTTGTAGGTTAGAAGGAAGCTTGGAAACAACTGACTGCATATTGGGGGCGTGGTCGAGCACCACCATATGTTTGATGCTAGACATGGCATGCTTACACTTGTTTAGATACACTGAGAAAGACTTAAGCGCTATGGCGTAATCATATTTGACCGGCGGCCAGTTGTACACCTTGTTAACGTACGCTGTGGAAACTTTAAAGGGGTCGCCGTATTCTTTGTCAAGTATTTTTCGAGCCTCGAGATAGCCCTCGCCAGGAGCCATCAACAAGCACCCTTCGATTATATCCTTAACTTCGCCCTCCAACTGCTGGTGGAGGTAGTATAGCCTGTCCGTGTTCGAGTCAGTTCTAGCGTGTATACGGGTATCAAACGACATGATAAAGGGCCTATATTCGATAGGATCTCCTCTGAACTTAGGCACGCATGGTTGCGGCAACGACATCGCAGCTGTTAATTTACGGTGGGTAGTTATAATCGTTTCGTTCTGTTTCTGCTGCAATTCTAACAAACCTCGTAGGGTTTGATCTGTGGCCGACATGCCGCACGCATCATTCGGAGTTCCTTGTATAGGCCCCTGTACGACAAGACTCGGATCGGCCATGGGAAACTGGGTCGGCTGAACGGGTGCTGGGCCGCATACAGGAGAAGGGACTGGTACCCTCTGTGGGGTTAAGTTAAACGAAGCCACGCTACTCCCATCGCGACTTCCAGCGTTTCGTTCGGGTTCGAGTTCTGAGAAGGGGTTATGCGCTATCTCCGTTTCTGATAAGAAGGGATTCGTGTTTCGCGCAGCGCTTTCCCCTAAGGTTTGCGGGGCATGCTTGCTTGGACTCACAAAAACTGGAACTGGTACGGCCTTTGGCGTTGACTGAGTCACGATTGCGGGGGTAGTGCACGCTAATTGCAGAGACGAGCTGTAAGAAAGTGGATATAACGTTTCCGTTTCGAATTCTGATAGTGCCTTCTCTCTCGCCTCTGACTTAGCAATCTCCACCTCGAGAGTCAGCTGTTCCGATACTTGTTTCTGTTTTAACATAGCCTTCTCTGCCAGAAGCTCTGCATGTCTAACCCTTTCTTTTAGTCTGGCAGAGGAGATCCGCGAACACCGGGAAACGCGCGATGAGCGTGAGGATCTCGAGCCAGAGTGGCGACTTGACGAGGATTCTAATTGCTCTTGAAGCTTGTCCTCGGTTTCCGTAATCCAAGCCGATATCTTATTCGACGACATTTGGATAATTTCCATCTTCTCCGCATGATATTCGAATTCTTTATCTCTCTCCTCTTGCGACACTAATTCAAGCTGATAACACTCGAACGCGTCCTTATAATGCTGTATTAGATGTGCTAGCGCGTTATACTCAGCTTTCACCCAAGGCAGCTTTTCTAGGTCACGCATCAATTGCTCAATCTCCTTTCTTTTGCGCGTGACATTACCAAGAGCGGCAGTTACTTGTTGCCTTAAATGATTTCGTTTATATTCTGGCCCCCTTTCGGTTAGTTTTCGTTCGCGAGGCCCTAATTCCCATTCGATTCCAGTTGTTGTTTGGGTACCCTGTGCATTTGTACCGCGCGCTTCCGCGGTGACCTGGGCCTCAGCCATGGGTTTTTCCATGCAAAGTTTGTACAAATTGAGAGCGAACTGAGTTCAAATTCCGCCAAATAAACACTCCAAATGTACAATGAATATGTTCCTTTTGTAGTCTCGTTATAGATCTATTGTAGTTCGGTATAGATAAGATTTTTTGGAACTAAATATGACTGCTAGCTCGGTCATTCGTTTACTAGCAGAAGCACATGGAATCGGTTATGCTGTACTTCGTAACACTGCTTTGAATACTCGCTCGTTTTATTGCCCAACTTAACTACACAACATAACAACATCAACTTCATTAAGGATATCGATAAGGTATGAAGCCCGGCTGGGTTCACGTCTTTGTCCTCGTTGTTTGACCTAACTGTACTGACCGTAATATCTTGTGTTGACTATCACAGTGGTATTGTAGTTGTTAGCGTTTGACGTTTAGCGGTTCCAAAAACTGAAATTCACAAAATGTAAACGATCACTGAGTAAATAAAGACAGAACTAATACAATAAAACAACCTTATATCTGTGTTCCTTGGTGAATAGCTGTACGTGTAGTAAATAGCATAAAAGCCGTGGTTCCTTCCGTAAATCTCCTTTACTCCTTCCTCCACGAGACACTAAAGCTAAAATTAGCTGACTTCAACAATTCGGAAAAGTACTGAGCAGACCTACCCGAGGGGGGTAGGGCGGGTAAACTAAACGTCCGTAACAACCTTCTTTGTTATAGTCACGTATGGTTTTCATGTTGAAACTTTCATCTGGCATATTAGTCGAGACATCTGGCAACATTAATTTCAATGCCTCTTTGTTAACAGCATCGCCATCATCGTAGTCTCCACCTCCTTCAGCTCCACCAGGATTTTCCTCAGTTGTGTCGACCTTTCCCTCCATATTGAACTTAACTATATATATTGCTATATTCAATATGATATCATCGGAGTTAGTTCCCGCACAAACACATAGAGAGCCCCTTGGACTCAAAGCTAGACGTATCCTATATAGACGAACGTTTACGCCATCATCTGCCAATCCAGGAGAGACACTCTATATAGCGGTTCCAAAACTAGGAGAAAACATTGTCCTAGTCCCAGGTAGTTTTGCACTCTTGGCTGACATTGCATTATCTGGTGGACTCAATACCAATCGCGTTGTATCCAATGTCGGAAGATGTTTAGTCTCTCATCGCAGATTTGGAACAGAGGTAATAGAAGACCTTGCCAGACCAGATCTACTACAAACATATTCCGATCTCTATCTTCCTACTCTAGATAGAGAAGCTCGGATTCAACAGGGTATCCAATCAGAGAATATGAATAAGCTTCGCTCGAAGACTAACGGTACAACCTCTTCGACTGAAGAAACCGCTTTACTTGCTGCTTATGGTTCAAAGTATAGAATTCCATTAGATGTTGACATTCTTACACAACATGGAGTTCTATACCCATATGCCCTACACGACATTATTTCGTTCGATTTGGTTCTAGCACCCGCCGTCGATGTAGTGATTGGATCAGATTCAACCAAGATAGGAACGTACAAGCTAAATAACATACAACTTCAGTATGAGGTCATTGAGGATGAAAAACTAGCCAGACAAGCAGATCACGCATATTCTACGGGCACTTCATTTCTATTCAACCATGCTTTACATTCAACGACTGTACCTATTAACAAGGCATCGGACACTTTGGTAGCTAAAAACCTAACAGTCCCACGGAGATCATTTACTGGATTACTTTTACTCTTCGTAGAACCACATACAGCAGGTGCCCGGGATAGTGAGGCATTCTCAAATCCTGGCATAACTAAAGTGGAGATAGATGTCAATAGAATTCCAAATTTCTTCTTTCCAGATGGTGTGTTGCCACCAGATTTCTGGGAGTCTGCTAAGGGATGGTTCGGTAATGTTGATCCTAAAATGACATCCGCTAAGTTCTACAACAACAAATTTGCCATCTTAGTCGATTGTCGCACGGCAAAGGATGCAATTGTCCATGGTGATGGTTTAGCCCAAATAGGTGGTGGGAAAGACATTGATATCCGAGTTCACAGAAGTGGAGGTAGTGGAACTGTTAACATGCATACCTTCGTCCTGTCGGATGCTCAGCTCAATATATTGAATGGATCTCTGAGTAGTTTTACATACTAATGGATTCCCTGGTAGAACACATCCCATTCAACACACTCATAGTAGGTCCAACAAACTGTGGAAAGACTGCATTTCTCATAGAGCAACTTCGTGGACCATTTCGTGGTAAGTTTGACTATATAGTATTAGTTTGCCCCGCGTATGCCCACAACAAAACCTATCGTGGATTTGCCCATCGAGACCCACACTTTTATGTCGTATCTCCACCGCAGGATGCTATTAATGCCGCATTAAATATTTGTGCAACCTTTTGGGCAGGTACCAATACACTATTGATTCTCGATGATTGTGCCGCCTCAAAAGATGTAAAAAGAAGAACTGACAAGCTAGTAGATCTGGCATTCTCCGCTCGACACATAGGACTCTCTATTTGGGTGCTATCCCAACAATTGACAAGCATATGCAAACCTTTCCGCGAAAACGTAGCTGTGGTAATAGCATTTCATACTGCATCAACTATAGATGGAAAAAGGATTTTCGAGGACTATGGAGGCTCGCAAGAATGTAATGAGTTACAAGCAGTTCTTCGATCCCACAAGTTCGCTCGCATATGTTTCTGTTTACGACATCCTTTTACAGTCGTGTTAGAGCTACCTGCACCTACTACATATTATCATGGGTGATTATACCAAAGAACTGCTGGATGAGTGCGCTATTATTTGTCCTTCGATCGTACTGGAACATCCAACCAAATTGGAGGGGATCGAAGATTGTCGGGAAGCACTTGCAATTTTAGCTGCAATGGGTACAACAAAAGAATATCTAGGGCAGAATTTCTCCATAGTAGATATATCTAAACTGTCTGAGAAGGACGTAAAACGTTTACATAGTAGATACCAGGCAGTAGTAGCAAAGCAAATAACAGGCTGCTTAGTAAATGGAGCACTACGTCTAGTTACCCGCGCAGTCGCATACGTAGTTCCACTAGATGACCAACAAGCACTGTTTAAGGACCTACAAGAAGACCACCTCGTCCGCAATGAGACATCTGCTGTGGCCGGCTTGTTGTTTCTTAAAGCAGGTCGATTTGTGGCTCTAGCTAGTGCCTTGTTCCATGTATCTGGTCACATAGTCATTCCTAGTACCTCTGCTACCACACCTATTGAACCTTCACACATACCTACTATATCGAATCAAGATGGAAGAAACGGATTAGATAACTGCGAATCCCCCTAAGACTGCACCTGACAAAAAAGTAAAAGATCCAAAGCGTGTCGCCGCTGGGAAAGCATTGGCACTAAGCAATAAACTTGCCAGAGAGGCTCAAATGCGAGAGTTCACACGTGAAAGTGAATTACCTAAAGAAACCGATATTGGAGGATACATGTATACCAATACTACTCTAGCAGCTATTGGCGTGGGTGTTTCGTTGGTTGGGGCGTACTATCAATATAAAAGATACAAAGACGACACTAGTAATATACGACCCACTAGTCCAGTAAAGACTACAAAGGTTACATTGTCGGATATGGAGTGACATTTGAAGACTAGGAAACCATATGTTATAGTAGTATGGCTGAGAAAGATTTGATGAAAGCGGTATCTAGTGCTGCTATAATTACTGGACTTGCTACAGGTATTGGTTGGATTGCAAGAAAGGTCGTTAAGGAACCCATCCTCAACGATCCATCTTCTTCTATAGTGAATTACGTGAAGTGGACGGCCGTATTGGCTGGTAGCATAGCTGCAAAGAAATATCTCGTCGACCAAAAGTACATACCGGCCGATTTGTAAGATGGCAATAGCGTCCATTGGAATGGCCATTTTGGGAGCTGTTTTGAATGCGACTGCATTTACTGGTGGTGGAGTGATTGCTAGGCTACTTACTGGAAAAGATGAAACTGCTAATATAGAACGAGAGAGACATGATAGGACCCTTGAAAAACAAGCATCTGAAATGGTGGCTTATAGAAGGGAACGTCAAAAATTGTCCGATTGGTACTACGAACAAACGAATCTGGAGCATGATGCTTATGAGGCGCAAAACGATACCAACAAAGCCTTTGTACAATCCGATAAGTTACGTCAGGCACTGAAACGGCTCAAAGCAATGAAATAACCTCGTTTATCCGACTACTATCTATCCTCAAGCAATCAGAAGACTGGTGAGTTGATCTATGTTGGTGGTGGAATGCTAGGCGCTGGATATGCTATTAGTCGATATGCTTTTTAAAAACGGATTTTTTTATGTTGGTCCTTATTTTCGTCTTCGTATTAGAGTCTCGTTGTTATGCTATATGTAATGGATGCTAAACTTGCGAATACCTTCTACGGCCCTATGGGCTATTGGAAAGGTCACGCTGCAATTGGCAAACTCTCAGTGGCATCGAAGGTATCAGAAGACTTAGCTAAGAGTTGGTTGGAGAAACAAGCTATATGGAAAATATACTTACCAGCACCACGATATATACCACGACCACATTGGACTGTATCGAAACCCAATGACGTTCATCAAGCTGATTTGATCTTTCTACCTCACGATCGACCTGGGCGTGGACGAAAGCTATATAAGTATGCTTTAGTGGTAATCGATGTGGCTTCTCGATATAAAGAAGCCGAGCCCTTAGCATCGAAAGATAGTGGTGAAGTTGCTACTGCATTTGAACGAATCTACAAAAGAAGTCCACTCGAATGGCCAAAAACGTTGCAAGTCGATCCTGGTAGAGAATTCATGGGACGCATGTCTGAAACCTTAGAACTACGTGGTACGAAAGTTCAACTAGGCGAGGCAGGCAATCACAGAGCACAAAGCTTTGTCGAACGAGCAAATAGAACACTAGCTGAGAGATTGTTTGGATATCAATATGCACAGGAAATGGTACTCACATCTGAAGGATCGGATACGCGTAGTAGAGAATGGGTATTGAGGCTTCCTGAGGTTATCAAGGCCATGAACAACGAAGTTACTCGGCTAACAGGAAAGAACCCCTCGAATTCTGTTGTGTCACAGCAAGTTAACATAATAACTCCCACATATTCTCGAACTGTTGGATTGAAAGAAAAGCGACTACCATTCGACGTTTTAGTTCGATATCTCTATGCACCTGGAGAGTTGGAAGGTGGAACCAAGCGAGCAACTGATCCTGTGTGGAGTTTACAGACATATGTCATTTCCCGTAGTTCGATATATTCGAACCAACCAGTTATGTTCTACTTGGATTCCATTCACACTTCGCAAAAGAAGGATGCACCAAAGCGTGGATTTGTGCGTGAAGAGATACAAGTGGTACCACCAAATACTGAACTACCTCCAAAGGGGATTATAAGATAGAAGCAACTCCTCGATGAAATCATCCACTTGAATTGTGTCTTCGTACCCAAGCAATTCCTCGATGAAATCATCCTCTGGAATGATGTTTTTATGTCCATATGCTAGTGTATCAAACCCGTTTGCTGAAATCCAGCGCTTACTATCGAATGGTGATAGAGAGATCTTATTCATATGCACACCATACAACCTGTGACCATCGCTTTGAAGTGTATACATCCCATGGTGGCATACTTCCTTATTTAGTAAGCACTCTTTGTATTGCTCATGACGAATGTGATGTTTCACAACTGCCTTCTTGGTGCATTTAGCTTTCCTAATCTCTCCACCATCTGCTTTCAATATTGAGTAGAGCTTTGATCGTAGTCCAACATATTCGACAATGGGAATACCTCCACATTCGTCTTTCATTTTACCGAGGACTTTCTTGTTGGATACGTTGTATGATGGATGGTCTTTGCTGTAGTTGCTCGTATCATAGAGGTGTTTGTTGGTGTTCATGTCTGTATAGATGTCTTCAGTTTCGATGTGTAGTAGTAGACTATCAGTGTCAGTATAGAGTAGATTACAACGTTGTCCATACTGCTTCTTGAGCTCGTTGTAGTAGAAGTCATACATCAGATGTTTTGAGAGATCTAGAATTGACATTCCAACATATACTGGGCGGTCAAGCCGTAGCTTACTTTTGTAATTGTGTACGGCGGCTAGATCGTTGTCAAAGATCGTTGAGCGAGTATAACTAGGCTTATTCAATAAACGTTGTAGTTTAACTCCTTCTGAGGCCCGCACTAGTTTGACATCTACACGCTTACGTAGAGTTTCCATTGTCTTGCCAAATACACTATTGTTCATCAGTTTGTAGAGGTCTTGCTCAAAAGTTCTCTTTGCTTGTTTTCGTAGATCCGTATTCATTCTTATATATGGCTCCATCCATGGTGATTGATTGAATCGAAGCGCCCTATAGATCTTTTTCAAACGCATACCTAGAGATAGATATAGTTGCAGATTGCGGTAGTGTAGAACATATCGTTCCCTACCATATAGTGTAGGTATGAGCTTTTCTGCTTTCAAAGATCCATTACCATTATATAGTTTATCAAATAGATCTGTTTGATACCCCGAGAACCAAGCTTTATCTACTTGCATTCTCTCTGCATGGAGCGAGTGGATAGCTATTGTGTGCGTCGTGAAGTTCTTGAGGATACTCAAGGTCGACTTCAAGAATGTAACCTTTATCAGAATTGTCGGCAAGATTGGTGATTTGTTCTTCTATTGGCATACACCACTCAAATCCTCCTGTTGGTAGATATTGGCTCATAGCCCATCCATATAGATTATTCGCATCAAGGTATATTGTAGGCTCGGTTTCCAGCCGTGGGGGTTTCGGTGAGCCCGCGATCCTCTCCCCACTCACGGCTGGGCGCGCGAGCTAAGACATTGTTGGTTTTAGCCAATCACAAACTTGCCACTCAAATCCTGTCGCTGAATTGATTTGCATAATTTACATTGTAAACTTTTGAAAGCCGGACCAAAGACTTTTGATTGCTGTTCCAAAATGCGTTTAAATTTGCTCTGGAAAAGTTTGGTTTCGAAGAATTCAAGGATTCACACAAAGAAGCAGTAAGAAAGTTAGTTTTCGGGTGAAGACACTTTGTCAGTAAACGCACTGGCTCTGGAAGTCACTTGGGAAACCGTCAGCTCAAAGGTCGCAGCTCGTAATGTTGAGTCATTTCTCATTTAACTTTACCGATGCAAGACCAAGGTAGCCCGGCTATTCTTACTTCAAAGAAAATTAGTGCTGCCTTTATCGGTGAAGAAAAGACTGACGACTCCATATTAAAAGAGTTATATAGAAGAGAGGAAATCACGTCTGACGCAGGCCATGTTTACGCGTTTAACTCTGCAATCACCGATTCACTTGAAAAGCGCTGCATCAAATGAGTTTTACAATTCGTCAAGTCCTATGTACTAAGTTTGTACAATTTATGTCTCCAAGACATACTCTACACAAGTACTAAGCGGGAATACTCGACTCTAGCTCAGAGTTCTGAGATAACATCTGAACTTAATTTTTATCCCCGTATAAATTTCGGCTTTTAATTTCTGTCAGCGAGTGTCTCAACAGCCGGGGTTTCCTTTAAAACTTGTACTGTGAACAGGTATTAAATTAAACCTTTACCTACGTCGAATTAATTTCACACTTGGAGTTTTAGTTTAAAGAATTCCAATGTGTTTTGAAAGTTTACGCGGAATCGAACCAAATGAATAATATTGAAGTTAATCAGATGACGTCACGGACACGGCGTGTTGACCGCGCGCCCAGCCGTTAGTGGGGGGAGGCTTTGGAGAAACGACACCCCAACGGCTGAAACCGAGCCTAGGTATATTGTGGCTATTTGGCTTTTCTTGATCGAAATCCGGTACGTTTTGATTATTTGCTTTGACATAACGTTGAGAAACCATAGATATCCCACCACGTAGACCTTTCTCAATAAATAGATACATGTCATAATCGGTTAGTAGTTCAAGTTCAACATTGGTCTTCTTTAATAAAGCATCCCACGAAAGTCCTGGGCTAGTGTAATAGTGAGCCGGGTCTAATCCATAGTTATGCATGCATGTCGTTCGAAAGGTCTCGAACACATCTGCTAAAAGAAGTACGTCGGTTCGTAGATATAGATCGTGGTAGTCACCTAATGTCTCACAATCAAATACGTTCCAAACTTCTAGTGCATGTTCATAATCTTCATCAGATATATCCTCTATTTTTAACTTACTATAAAATGCATCTTTCGACGAAAGAGAAGTCTCTGCGAATCTATTCCAAGAATCCATGTACTCATATGGATAAACTCCTTTACGAGTCAATAGCTTGGCTTTCTCTGGATCGGATGTATGTTTTAGAATTTGTTGGAACGTGTCTGATGCTCAGCCTGCTACCAACTTATCGAGAGATAATGGTAAGAATTGAAAGCTATCAATGAATCGTAGGTTACCAAGTGAGAATGGTATGTATTTCTCCATATTATTTGGAATGCAAGAGATATCGCCCTCTGTCTTGGAGATAGATTGCATCAATAGGTAATTATCTCGTATACTGAACCCTCAGGTTTATCAAGCCGGAGTCTGATATTCAGGGCTAGCTGAACCTTAATACTACGGAGGTCTTGGAGCTCTCCATCTAACTTTTCTGTAGTCTTCCTACGAATACCTGCGAGGAAAGCAACTGGATCTGCTCCTAGATGATTACCATTTGGAATGTCCATCTTCCATCCTCGTAAATAATCCCCCATGCCGGGTGCTTGGACGAATGTTAGTGTATGTTCATCCATCATATGACCCCGCGTATATTATAGTGGAGTTATTTGTTTAAATAGTATATATAATGTTGAGTAACGGCGCGTATCTAATTTTTGTTAATGGTAGGATTGGGGCAGTTATTCTTCTTATGTCTCCACAAAGCAAAGTAGCAGCTTAGCTCTCCTCCACAATTCTCACATATAAAGCGCTTTGGAGCCCTAACACATGGGGTATTGCGATTCTCTCGATGGCGTTTCAGATTCCAACTCCTCTGAAACACTCTCCCACACTTTTCACACTCCATCTCCTAGGGTGGTACTATATCTTAAGTGTAGCTATTTGTTTAAATGGTATATCATGTGGAGTAAAAGAGGGTGTCCAACGTATTTGTGACCAAATTACAACATCTGTGCCATCCGATGTGACGCACATATGAAAAACGTTAATAATACGTTGATGTTGTACCAGTCCCCAACAAATGTAATAGCAATAGCAGCAGTGGGGATGGGTGGTACTGGTGATGTCTGAGTGTTGACATGTTGGTTTTCGTTGTGTCACATGTTGTTTTTCTTGTGTCAAATGTTGTTTTTCTTGTGTCAAAAACGTTAAAATGACGTTGATGCTGCACCAGAACCGGCACTTTTAATACTACTTGGTTCAAGGCACGGTTTACTGGGAAGAATATAAGAGGCCAAGTAGAACCTCAACAACAAGTCTTTAAAATAACACATGCAATGTTCCTTTGAACTTCCTCCCAATGATTTAGCATTCAGTTTTGCACTGTATCAGTAGCTTTGCATATTTAATGGCAGCAACTACAGCAGTGTTATGCATTTATGAGTGGCTTCCCCCGGGTACCCTGGGGTTTTGTCCAAATGCCCAATCAAACCCTATGTATCAAATCCCCTGGTATGGGTCACAGCAATTAGTAAAACTGCATACAAGGTTGGTCCCCTGGGTTCCTGATCCATGAACCAAAGTGAGCTTTTCCCCCTCACCGACGGCCAACAAACAATTAATTCTGACAAGCTTCCCATGGATCCACCCCTGATGGAAGCTGCTGATACACACATTATTTACCCATCCATTTACAACTAGCCTGCTGTGCAGACGTATTTTTTCACTCTCATAAATTCGAAGAAAAAAAGTAACGTCTGCTTACCCGAGCGCTTAATTAGTTTCCAATATGCACACCTCATTGTGTTATGGACCAATCAAATTTTACCTTCCATATCCTGGAAAGTGACGTAATGTTGCATTTAAAAGGATTCACACAATACATTTGCCATTGACCAATCATAGGAGAGTGTTCACTGGCGCGCCAATTCACTAAAAGTTTAAAAGTTGGGCAGAAAAATAAAACAAACGTGCTGACGTCTGCTTGCATATTGGAAACTAATTAAGCGCTCGGGTAAGCAGACGTTACTTTCTTCTTCGAATTTATGAGAGTGAAAAAATACGTCTGCATAGCAGGCTATTTATGTAGCGATACTTACTGTGACGTCAAACAGGCCAGTCACGCCACATTTGTTGTACTCTGTGGCTGGCAGAAACGAAGCGTGAACGCAGTCAGTTGCTTATATAATATCACAGGTCGGTGCTTATTCATCGCCAAATTACTTTCTTGTTCTTCCAAAATGCAAGCAAGCCCTTTCATCGAAGCTTATTTGCTCTTAACTTATAAGTCTTATAAAAGAATTAGGATATGGAAGCAGAATTGAGACTTTAGATGTATTTCGTGAGGACCAAATCGCTAGATGCCATACAAGTCATACAAACACGCGTTTTTTTTGCCAACACATTATATATGCAAATATATAAATGACGTCAGTGTTTACAAACAGTAAGTTTAGAAACGGTAAGTATCGCTATATACATGTACATCAATGCATCCATTTATTTTGCCCCTTGATTGTGCAAGGCAGGGTTTTTTCTTTGATATTTTGCGTTCCAGAATTTTATTTTTTTATTTTGGACTACCCTTCTTCAGATTTCTGATGGTGTGTTCCCAATGAGATTGAAGATGAAATACATTTTCATTTGAAATCCTCTTAGGGAAGCGTCACATATCGTCACATATCGTCACATAAAGAAACTTCACTGGACGTTTCTCGTGGAAAAATCCATATGTGACGCTTCCCTTAGTAATAACCAAAGGGAATAATTATTAGCTGAATTTAGCAGTCTTTAGGAGTGGCCGGTAGCGCGGTGACTTTGATTCTCTGCTCCCCTAGTATATATGTAATTTAATATTTTTGTTTTTCTCGTATGTAAATTAAAGAAGTTGACCTTTAATTTGACTGTAAACACTACATATTCATGTAACACACGTTTACAATTTAGTCTGCTGTTCTGTTATACTGCAGGTTCCGAGTACTAATAGCTATAGATGATTGTCTCAAATGTATGTTTATATTTGTACCATATTATAAGTTGTATCCTGTCCATCCTGTGATGGAGCTATCACTATATTTCTCTACTATTCTTTCTTCCCTGCGGTTCTTTATCGCAGCTCGCTGCCTCGCGGCTCTTTCTTCGCGGCTGTTCTCTCTGGAAGTCATGTTAATTGTATTTGTGGTCAATTTGTGTTCCTCTGTGTAACTTTATCTGCTGTTCTTGCTATACATGATGAGCCATTACGAGTCCATCTTGGTATTTGCTGGATTAAAGATTATTAACTAAAATGCCTGTTGGTTATCTCTAATTAAAAGCTTTACCCTCATTCCCAAAACTTCAGTCTGCTCGTTATATTACAGAATTAACTATAAAGGGAATTGTTGGAAGCCTTTAATTTCTCAACCAAAACCTCGGCCGTGTGAGGTTTCTTGTTTAAGTTTACCTCGAGAGTTGAATATTGCTTGGCTCATCATAAATTAATTCTGTGCTGAGTGTGTATTTCTGGTTTCGTGTTGGCGAGTGACAGTGTCGCTCTCACAGTTCAGGAGTTCAGATGTCTTCAGACTTCGATAGAGGATAGTAACCCATAACTGCTCAACCACAGTATATGTATTTGCTAGTAAATCGCTCAGTATACTTCGATATATATAGATCAGCTATTCAGTATACCTGTGTAACGTACACAGGTCTCGATACGAGATCGGTAAACCAGCCAAAAATACGGTCGAAAATATTTTAGTGTTGGCCTACCGATCACGGTGTTTGCGTTGCTATGTATTTTGACCGAGAATAAAATGAAATGTGATGAAATATGGCATAAAACCTACGAAACGTACCTCAAACAAGAATAGCGTTCGCAGAATCTAAGATGGCGACTGGACTGGAGAGAAATCTATTAGCGCCAATTTTGTTGCACCGAACAAAAAAAAAACGGCCTACAGATTTAGACTCGTGTCTGCCACAGGCAGCCCGAGTAATTAAAATAACACAGAATCACATAACAATAATGCCGATAAATTCGCATGCGATCTTTATGGTCATTGACCGCTCATATTTTATCTACCACATATAAAATGTATATAGTGGCACCAAGGGAACTAGTACTACTACTACTAACAGAAGAGTGTCAATGGTATTGCTATAATTGGAAACAAACTCATCTACTCTATATGTATACGACTTTATCCACTACACTCGAGGGTGGTCACTACCAGAGATTTGGTTGCATTCTCAGCGTCGGTCTACGATGTAACATTCTGATCCAAGAAGATACGAAGGTCTAACCATTTGGAGATGTCCGAGCAAAGGCAGTACCAGTTGTTCCAGTTATTTTAAGGTCCTACCTGGATATGAACCCACTTTCGGTCTCAAAGAAAATGAAGAAGCCACTACCACTATATATATATATATCAAGCGATTTCTTTAAGCTTTCTACTAAAATTGTTGCAATTATCATGATAATAAGGACATGATTAGAGCCCAATGATATTTTGATTTTCTCCGTTAGTATAAAATATCATGATAATATCAGGAATTCTTAATGAAGTAAAAGTTACTTTGGTGGACTAATAGAGTGATATATCATGATAATATCAGGAATTCTTAATGAAGTAAAAATTACTTTGGTAGACTAATAGAGTGATATATCATGATAATATCAGGAATTCTTAATGAAGTTAAAAATTACTCTGGTGGACTGATAGAGTGATATTAACTTCTTATTAACTGAGAGCGAGGTCTTTTTACGGGAAAATATCAGACAGTACGGACCGAACGATAGCGAGGTTCGTACTTAAAAGACCGAGGTTTGATATTTCCCGTAAAGACCGAGCGGACGAGGTTAATAAGATGTTTATTATATGGCACTTTTTTAGTTGGAAAACAAAAACAAAAATATAAAGTCGGAAGTTTATATTTTACATCCGGTTGGTGCGGCGCGTCTTGTTGTAGTTTTCGCGCCCTTTTGAGTTTTGTTTTACGACTCAAACCACAAAATGAACACAGTCTAGTCGTGGAAGGTTTTAATCTAATTACTAAGGCTCAAATCAACGTTATTTTGAAGAATTTATCCGTATGATTAGAACTAAATTTAATTTCTGAAGGCAGCACCGTTTTTTATTGTTGACGAATTGAGACGGAATAAGTTTTTCTAAAGAAAACATACGGACAAAAGGACGAAAAGATATGTCAAACTGAAGTCAGTTTTCTCGATCAATACCGACGTCACCTGTTTTTGCGAACCTTGAAAAATTTGTACCTGGCTGTCACTGGAAAATCTGTAAGTGGCATCCTGAGACATTATATTGCCAATATTAGCAGCCAGCAAATCCGGCTCGCTTGGCTGTTTCCCCAGAAGTACCGGGAAAGGCACTGCCGTGGACAACGAGGGACCGAAGTTGGAGCTTTGTCAGTTTGTGTACAAGATATTTTCGCTTTGCAGCAAAAAATGGACGTGACTTTTCGAAGCACTTATTCCAAAGGATATTGACTAGCCTTGGGGAATTTTCATCAGAGAGGAATCTTTGGATACTATTTGAAAACATAAAATCCGGTGTTCCAGGCTCGTAAAGTCGTACGCTTCGCCGCTAACTTTGGGAATGGCCGATGAAGAACTTGGATAAGTAACAGGTGGTTGAAGTCAGCTGGAAGTAAGGTTGCAAATATTATGTTTTCCTTGTTTTATCGATCGACTCCAGGAATCGACAGAAGGTTTTTATGTCCCCAGGTATTTTCTTGACGGAACGTTTCTGTTTATTTACGAACCTCTCGATTCCTTGCTGGCTGTTCGGAGCCTCCACCGGCCTTTGCCGTTGGCCATGTTGTTTTTGTTCACTATTAACGTTGCTCTCTATTTCAGTAGGGTAATAAATTTCACTTTAGGAATATTCTTCCTTGCTCATTTTGCACTTTCTCTCCGTTTTTCTCCAAAATTATGACAGTTCAGCTGTTTTAGGGCTATCAATATTTGCCGGGCATTAACATATCTCATAATGCCCGTGGGCATTACGGGGAAATATCGATCGCGCGCTTTTACCGGAAGTAGCTCTTGCCATATAATAAATCACGATAATACCAGGAATTCTTAATGAAGTATTTTTTTTTACTCTAGTGGACTGATAGAGTGATATATCATGATAATATCAGGAATTATTAATGAAGTTAAAATTTACTTTGGAGGACTGATAGAGTGATATATCATGAAAATAGTCTGGTGGACTGATAGTGATATATGATAATATCAGGACTTCTTAATGAAGTAAAAAAAATTCTCTGGTGGCCGTGAATAAAACACTGACTCTGGTAACTGGAAAAATTAGCAACTGTCATTTACTTCATACGGTATGTTCTGATGCCAAACAAGAACCGATTGCATGCTTCAGATCTTACTGATTCTCGCAGTTATCTAGGTAATTCATAAAGGACACTTTTCCTGCACTAGAGTCTAGACATTAGGCATGAGGTACAACAAAGTCTTTATTTAGTAACCGTAATATTAAAGTTATAGGCTTACATTTTCTGAAGTCTTATTCAGCGACAGTATCATTCAGGTTATTGCATATGAAAACTAAATTATAAGAGAAAGAAGTACGGTTTTGGCAAGCACTGAGAGAAATTCTGAAAGTTTGAAAATCTGTGTACAATTAAAAATACAAGTTTCTTTTTTCATGCTATTACAGGGCATACAGTGTACAGTAGGTTATTGCTTAGAATTAAATAGGGACAATTTTAGGGATTTAAGTCAAATGGAGTTAACCGCCAGCCGTCAAATGCCTTAAAATTTAACCGTCAACCGTAAAAATAAAGATTTTTTTTACCGTCAACCGTCAAAAAAATTAACCGTCAAACCTGTATTTAACCATCAAACCTGTAATTTAATTGTCCAAACCCTAAAAAATTAACCGTCAACCGTCAAAGCTACCCCCCCCCCCCAACCCCAATTGAGACCCTCCGACTAAGTATACGGTATTTGCTTATCAGTCTAGTTAGTTAATCTACTAAGTGTATCACCGCCATGTTGGAGTATATTTGTATTTGAACGTTTTGGTGGGTGTTGATCGCTTAACGTTGATTATTCAGTTTCTGTGGAGCCCTTTTTTACTGCTGTCTAGTGTCGTAGAATGCTGTTATGTCACTAGACTTGCTCCAAGTCGAACTCTCATAGTCACTGGGTAAGTGATTACTTGGTCAAAAATCGAAGAGAAAGAATCGAAGCGCGAGGCGAGTTCGACTTGTTTCACTTGCAGGAAATTGAATCGGGGGATTATATTTTGGCGCGAAAACACGTTTCAGGGGCGGAGCTTATATTTCGCGCCTTTGACAAACTCTTTCTGAATACACTGAAATTGTAAATACCACATCTACGGTCGACTGACTTGACACGTCAACATACAATGCCTGAAGAATTGACGCTTTGTGATTGGGCAAATAATCAACCGGTAAATTTGGCGCGCTGCAAGTGGGAAAAGGCCTTCGTGCAGGGGGTTAAGAAGCTAAGAAGGACTTTGAGAAAGTCTATTATGTCACATACTAATTGCTAGACAACTCCAGGAACTTGAAATGTGAAATTTGGCTCTAGAATGGAGTTGTCCCGGGTAGGCGAGTTATTCGTAGTGAACCGTTTACAATGGCAAAGTATAGCCCTAGTACTAGGATGATCCTACCTCTCAGGTAAGTTGATGCTAGTGCTTGCGTCATCCTATAGTACCGAGACAAAACAGACCCTTCACATGTAAACAAAACACAGAATACAATGGCGGTTACAAGGGCTACCCTCCTATCATGATAACAATATAGCGATTCTCATGCATGTGTGAACATATTTGCACATGTCTTATTATTACCGAAGTTTCCGTACCGACTCAAAGCTTACTAACACCTATTTTTACAAACTGACTAGAGCCCCCACAGCAATATTAGGGTTAGGGTTACATTCGATAAATTTAACCTACCCTTCCCTGGGTAGGTTCTCGGAATTTCGCGGTCCGTTGAGTCATGTGAAAAGTTTCTTTGTTTATAACAGACCTTATGAGGATTGAACATTGAACAGAAACTATTGTATGCCAAAAATGGAAGAGCAGAACAGTTCTAGTGTTTTCAACAGGAAGTTCCGGTATAAAAGGGCCATGGCCACTGACACCTTCAGCTGTCACTCAGCCTTTTTCTTCAGCCTTTGTCTTCCGCTTGAGTGACAAGATCTCTACTGATTGCTTATCGCGCGAAATTCAAATCAAACAGATAAATGTTAAACTTTAGAGTAAGAGTTACAGAGTTCGTAAACAGTCATAAAATACCGCTTAAAGTCTTTAATATACAACTATTTTCCCTCTGTTCTCTTTTTGATGGCTTGCTTTATTCTAAACCCTCAAAATATCGCATCTTAACAGGAAAGGCTGATTCACTCGCCTACGTTGATTCCTTCTTCGTGTACCATATGTATTGTTTACTGGGGTTAGGGTTCTTTGTATTTCAGGGTGTTGTTTTGCTGTAGTTCATCGTTTTGAGTTTTTGTCTTCTTTGTTTTACGTCATCTGTATTCCGGTACACGAAGTAGGAGCTCCTACGTTCTTCTCTGCTCTGTAATTTGAACTTCAAATTTCGAGTTTGCCATTCGTGAAAAGAGGAGGGGCTTTTATACCGAAACTTCTTGTTTAATATATATACCTATTTTAACAAGGTTGTATCATGCTTGGCTTGTTGCCTTGTGCATATTGCATTGCACGTTCCAAGGCAGAAACGTCATTCATTTTATGGTGTGTCTCTTCTGTCAAGTCCACATGTGTGTTATAAGTATTCAATAATATAACAACAATGATAAGGCTTCCATATTTGCATTTGCTGTATACCCGCGGTCTTTGAATGCACGATGCAACATGCACAAGACAACATGCACAAGACAACCTTATTAGAAATCGCTGTATATATCATTACTTCAGTTAAAATCTCAGGGACAAGCACGTCTAAGCACAACATCCGTTAGCGTTACTCAATCAACAGTTAGGATTAAATCTCTTCATAAATTTTTTCGTCTTTCTTATCTGACTCTATATTATAATTTGCCGCTGCTATAAATTGCTCACTGCCTGAAATCGCAGAAGAGTTTTCATATGAGATATTGTGACCATCCTTACTTAATTCAGCTGTACCGATATCGATAGGAATGTTACTTTCGTCGGCACGGTTTAGCGGTTGGTAAACAGTTGCCGAGAATGGTCCCAGCTCCATGTATTCACGGCCAACGTCCTGCATGACTTGTGGTGGATCTTGCGGTAAAAATTGATCTTCTTGTGCGAAGTTCTCTGTAGCAGCTGTTAAAACACCTGGAATCCTGTTACTGTCAGTCTGCCTGTGTCTTAGTTTCCATAGTAACATGGCGACAACACACACAAGGACAATGATGACAATGGCCATGATGATATCTTTGGCTTTACAAATAAAGCATTACATTAGAATAGCAGCGTAACACTGGAAAAACCAACCAGTTTCCATGGTATGGAAAAACCATACATGAAAAACTATAGGAATTCTGATTCCATTTATAGTATTTCGAACATATGGAAATATACCGTAATCTTGGAAATTTCAATTTACAACATTTCCCATGAAATGAAAAATGCCGTACATTGGAAATTCCAAGATTATTGTATATTTGCATAGTATGGATATTCGAATTTTCATGGTTTTTCTATAAGATCAAGTGATAACATACCTTTGTCTTGAAAAATAAGCATTTTTTAGTTTTGAATTAAGGACAGAACAGAGTGGACGATAAGGTACAAATATTCACCGAAATTTAAGAGAAAGTTTTTAGTTAATCTATGATTGGTTGTTTGTTGACAGTTGTGTCGTGGGCGGGAATCGAAATATGCGGACCTTTGTTGCAGGCGCTCCTTTCTCCTCCCTCTCCCCCTCCCTCAAGAGAATAAAAAGCTTTGTTTTCGTCAGGTAAACTCGTTCACAAACTGATCCGGTGTGAGGCTAGAGACATAACCTGTTGTTTCTAATTAACATGGCCGCCGCGTGATAATACCCCATGTAGGTTAGTTTTCTCTAAAATTACTACAGGTCCCTACAGGGTCAACTTTATATGAATCGACTGGAAATCTTTAAAACGAAGACCCCCTCTTAAACACGATTGTTTAGGTAGAGGAGGTTAGGGAAAAGTTAAATACCTCTTTTCGGGATGCGACTCGGGGTCGATTTCTTTAAAACGAAGACCTTGGTGTATTTGCATATCTTTCGTTGTCATGGTCACTATCTCACTTATGAATGTATATATTTAGCATTCTTCCACACCCCTCCGCCTTATTATTGCGGGTCTTCGTTTTTGGGTCTTCGTTTTTAAGGCCTTCGTTTTTCACACACCCGATAGGTAGTGTTATCAGCAAAAGCTGTTGTAAAATAATATGTATCACACGAGGAGCTGTTTTAGAAACGATTTCTAAATACAGAGAGCAGTTGAAAACCGAGGCAAAGCCAATGTTTTTCAACCCCTTTTCACTGTATTTAGAAACTCGCTTCTAAAACAATCTTCGAGTGTTTAAATGGCTTCTCAAACTCATTAGCCAAAATTAGCCATCTAAAAGCCTAGAAATGCGAGCTGTATTTGGAAACAATTTCTAAATACTCGTCATGCTCATGATTTCGATTGTTTTCGCCTAATAAATTATTAATGAGTTTGAGAATGCTATTTTCCACCTCCAGTCGATTGTCGATCTTTCTAAAACAGCGTTTGGTAGTTTGTCCCAAGTAAAGCCTTTCTCATGGGAACACAAGTGCAATTCATTAGTGATTACATCAGCATGCGACTGTTTCCTGTAAAAGGCCTATTAAAGTGCCAAATCTGAATGCTGCATCAACTGGGAGGTTCAAATTAACATGCTAGCATTGTTGTTAATGCATAGTCTACTGGGCCAATTTGCCAAGTGAAACTGGATAACCTGGGATAAATATATACAGCTGATATTTTAAGCCAAGGTCTCAAATTTAATTTCGGGAGAATTCTGCATTATTGATAACGATGACATGCAACGCCTTCTTCTGCAGACGCGTCTTACGCTTTTCAGATCGTAATGTTCGAACAATAACGACAGTTCCTCATTGGTTTAGATTTCTAAGCCTTTGTTGACGATCCAATCAGATATCACGCAAGGCTACTCCTGGTCTATATAAACGGTCCCATACGCTCTTTACAGTCTAACTTGCTCTCAACCACATGAGCAACCACAATATGCTACACGGAACTGATGAAGGAAACCAATTTAAGTTTCCGAAACCGGTCTTGCTAATTTAGCACTGTAAAACAGTTATTTTCAGAACACTGCAATAAATCAGCATAACCTTGCTAGGATCTTTTAGATCCCACTACCGTCTCTCATAAATAAAGACTCAATTAATAGACTCTTTAGTCTTCAACCGGGTTCAGATTCCTCCATGAGACTTAACAAACCAGCACTCGAGAAACGATGTAGAAGGTGCGGCGGTGGCAATACCCACAAAACAATGAAAACTGCTCTTGGACATAATAAACTCTGCAGAGGATGGCTGAAAAGTATTTGGCTTGCTTTTAGTAACCTTTGTGAGGGGATTTCACTGGATTTTCTGTAATTGTGATTCTGCATTGAGCCATCAAAACCATTCTTCGTTCCCAGATCTCTGCTGTTGGTGATCATTTAACCCTGCTAAACCTACTAGGATTTTGGGGTCAGGTTTTGTCAAAACTTAGAAAAAAAGAGTCCCAGAGGTAACTTGCACCATTCTCAAGCATGCTAAGGCCTGGTTCATTTAACGGAAGATATATGTACGTTAAAAAGTGTTTTCTGACAGAAATAACAGTTTAAACAAAATGTTATTACACTGTAATACTAATATCAACTTTCTTAAATGTGTTAAGTGGATGGTTGTATCACGTGATCGATGACGTCATAATTATATAAAATCGTTTAAGTGAAATGCGGCTGCGACGATAACATATCAATATAAAGTAACCTAGCCAAAACATTACTCCTCCCGCAGTGTTTCAGACCACGCTTAGAAAACATGACTATCATGTAAAGATAAGGAGATATTAAGGATACAAAACGTCACGTGACCTATTTTGCATATGTTCGCCTTAATTACTCATTAACGAAACATTGTAGTCATCTTTTCTAAGCTGATTTAGGTAAAAGGCTTCAACCTTAACTAAACATATCCACTCATCATCCTAGCTGTTTTAAACTCTAAGCCGCGTTTTTGATTTACTGATTTCGTGACACGTTTTACTGCATACAAACCACTAAGGTAGTTAAGAATGGCGATATATATTATTGTGAAAAACTTGGCGTACTTGCCATAACCGGCTGTGCTGAAATAAGGAAAACATTTTTTACCCGAAATTTGACCCCTGAACCAGGCCTTAACATGCTTGAGTTTATACAGCCAAACATCACAAACCAAATAGACTACATTTCCCATTTCACACAGTCATCACAACAGACAAAAAGTTAATCTCATGCAAACAGCCTCTTGTTAGTAGTACTCTACCGTAATTTATGTATTACTGTAAGTTTAATTTTACATAATCAGCGAAAGATACATTATAAGTATTCAACTCACAACAATATACCTTTGATGTTGCTTTCCGTTGTGGCCAGTAGTGTTACTTTGTGCAGTGTTGATCCCGCTATATTCGTTGCATTACAAGTGTATATCCCATAATCCTCTTTACTCCTCGTCCGGACAACCAAACTACTTCCACTACCTTGAAATACGTGACCAGTGAAAGTCACGTGACCTTTAGTCCAGCCGTAAGACACCGACTGTTTGTTTCTAGCAAAACACACGAGAACAGCGATGCAATCAGTGCAAGAATAAACAGTTGATGAGGATGATTCTTTAATGATCACTGGAGGGCCTGTAAGAGTAGATATTTTTTTAAGAATACGTAGAACATAAACCCCTTCCTTCGAAAACGGTCACACGCAAAAAATTACTATTATGATAGTATGTTTAATCAAACCAAGTGGATAATTTGGTAAAGTTTGCTTAGACCTTATCAATTCAACTAAATCTGTCAGGAAGACATAGAGCTTGAGGCATTTAACTAATTTACCATAGTTTACTGTGGTATGTCCTCTTATTTACCACGTTTTGCATCATCGCATGGTCAAACTTATTGTGGATTTCACGAGGTGCTAGCCGTGTGAAACTGCAACGAAATTTAACCATGAGATAATGCAAAACGTTGTAAATAAGGGGACATGCCACGGTAAAATACATGCATTTTTTTTTTTTACGACAAAAACTATTGTCAATTAACAATTGATAGAGCCTAGAAGACGAGGGAAATTGCGGGCGAAAAGTAATTCTGGCACGCGCTATTACGCAATCGATCTTCCGCGAGCGAACACGTCATCTACCATGGTATAACAAGAAACTGAGCAGTTGTTGTAAAAAGAAAATCAATCGCGGAAGTCGCAATAGAACATCTTCATAAGAATCTACCAATAACAGTAAGATTGGTTGAGGTGCTCGCCATAGCAGAGTTACTGACTGCTGTACACGAGTATACTCCATCGTCCTCTCGACTGGCTGATTGGATAATAAGTATTCTTCCATCGTTTTTAATAGTAGCGCGTGGTATACTCCTTTCACCGTTCTTCGTCCAGGTTATGTCAGGGTCCGGGTCGCCTGTTACCTCACATAAGAGAATCACAAGTGATGTTTCCACGACGGTTACGATGTCTGGTAGCGGTTCGATTCGTAGATACCCTATATTGAAATACAGTACTCAACAAAACAATGCCTGACTATTTTGATGGAAACGAAGTACTCGCGGATGAAATTATTAAAACTTCTATATTGGATTCATCTATGCCTGGTGTAAAATGATATCATATACGTCACATCATAAAATGGTGATAACTGAATCTTATCCAGCTGAATGGTAATCCGGGCGAGGAGAGAATGAATGGACCAAATTACCGGTCCTTCGCACGGCTGCTAAGCCGGCAAACGTGTGGCTTGACTAATAAAAGTAATACTAAATAAATACGAGGGTTTAACACAAATATTTCGGCATTCAACTCGATCTAACAACAATGGTGAGGAAATGATCGTGCAGTTATAATAAAAACAAGAAGCCCTGAGTGGCCTTAACTCGGGCAACCTACATGTAGGAATAGGCGAATACATGTAGTTCATTGAGTTGTTAGTAGCATGTGTGTGTGTGTGCCATTCATAGTCTGTGCTAGGGGAGCCAGATAATTGATTCACTACTGATGCTCATGGTAACATATAAAAATGGAATGACCTTTTTCAGGAATTCAGTCATGTGGTTGTACTAGATGGCAAACAAATCTATTTCATAAACCGGTACATGTATTTAAAGGCAATTGTATGAGATTGGGTCATTTGCAAAACCTGTTTATAAATTCTATTTTCCACCTCCAATCGATTGTCGATCTTTATAAAATAGCCTTTTTAAATTAGATAGCTTGCCATCCAGCATCCATGGCAATGTCGTTCCCATGGAGATCACAAACTCAATTAATTCGTTAACAAAGTAGTATACCAGCACATGACTGTTTACTGCAAAAGGCCTACTACAACTGCTCCCAGTAATTATAATAAATCGACTTCACATAACACTGACCTAGCCTCTATTTCGACCACTCTGTATACTGTTGCAGTTTCAGTTTATTAAGTAATCAAGAAATAATATAGGCAAGCGTAATCCCGATATTGGCATTTAGTACAGCGGTATGCTAAACAACTAAATAAACAATAAAACAAACAAAAAACATTCAAGCCACAAAAAGCTAATGTGAATATTAAATGAGTTCCTTGAACTGGTTAATAGACCGATTAAGCTTGTACATTTGATGCCAAATTCAGATCATGTGACAGCTCTCCAGAGGATAGTTCTTTGTTTTCTAATTAGAGAAATTTGTACATTTCCTCTTGGGATAGAGAAAAACAAGAAAACATTTAATACTCAATGGCAAAGTCAGGTGACCTGAATTGGGAAAACAAATATACAAGCTAAATCGGTCTATTGAAGATGCCTGTACAGTGTAGCTGGGTAGAGCATTCCAAATTGGTATTGTTATAATTATAAACTAACATAGAAAGAGTATATTTATAAGCGTTGACAGAGGCAGAAATATGTTGTTTCAACAGATATTGATAGATAGAGACGGAGAATCCCCAGCGAGATCAACTACAAGCCACAACTTAAGATTTCACACTGGCCGACTACATCCGTGGTTTTATTACCGTAACACAGGTAGCCCATATTGTAACATCCCCTTTTATATCAGAGAAAAAAGTTCAATGTTCACTAAAAGTCTGCATGAAACTCACTGTAACAAACTATAGTAACTGTAACTCAAATCAAACATTGACTGATGGTTAATTAACATGATTAACATTGTTCAAGTTCAGGGACTGTCTAATGTTAGTAGCAAACGTTACTACTTGCGGTTTACGTGATAGTCCTTTAGATGGGTTGGTAGTCTCGTAGCTCTGCCAGACCTTCGTGGCTCTTCAACAACAGGGGTCTTCTGTGACGTTTCTGTTTGTTTCGGCTTGGTAGGTGTTGCTATTAATGGCTTGTCAACCCTTGTTGAAGCCTTAGGTATTGGGGGCATTTCATCTCTTTTGTCTCTGTGGATGGGTGTTAGCTTTGGAGGTACTTCTGCTGTGGTCAATTTCTGCTGCTCCACAGGTGGTCTAACAGTTGGAGTTGGTTCTTCAGTTTTTCTTAGGTGTACTCTGTTTCTTCTGTATGTTCCATCAGGTGTCTCCACCTCATAGGGTCTCTCATCAAATCTTATGATGATCACTCCTTTCTGCCACTCTTTCCGTCCAAGTCTGAAAGGTTTCAGACGTACTGTGTCACCTTCTTCGAGGACTGTAAGGTTTCTGGCTGTTTTGTCGTACCTTGTGGCTTGAGCCTCTTTGTTGTGTTTCATTCTGATTGAGTCTATCTGCATGAATTCTTTGCCTCTAGCTTGGTTTGAGTAGATTGTCAGTAGTAGGTAGGAGTGTTCTTGTACGCCTATTGAGTAGTCGCTGTGCTGGACTATTCCCTGCTCCTTGGGTTGGAGTGTTCCTTATTTCAAGTAAAGCAATGTGGGGGTCAGTATTGCTTTTGGCACACTTGCTCATCATGGTTTTTGCTGCCTTCACTCCTGCTTCAGCCTTGCCATTTGCGTTAGCGTGCCCTGGAGACGATGTGCAGTGTTCGAAGTCCCAGATGGCTGCAAAGTCATTAAACTCTTGTGCAGCGAACTGCAGTCCATTATCACTAATTACGGTAGATGGGATTCCATTTCTGGAGAAGTGTTGTTTGAGTTTCTTGATGACAGCATTAGCTGATGTGCTTTTCAGGTGGTCAACTTCCCAGAATCCACTAAAGTAGTCGATTGTTAAAAGGTACTCTCGCTTTTCCCATGTAAAGAGGTCTACTCCTACTTTCTCCCATGGAAACTGTGCTTCGATGGTCATCAGAGGTTGTTTCTGCTGCGCTTGGCAATAACTTTGGCATGCATCAGACGTACCCGCCAACTGCTTTATTTCAGAGGACATGCTGGGCCAAAATATGCACTCACGAGCTCGTCTGAGCATGCTCTCACCTCCTAAGTGTGAATTATGAAGGCGTTGTTTGATGAACTTCCTTTGGCTCTCTGGAACAACGACTCGGTCCCCTTTGAATATAAGTCCATCATGGAGTGCGAGTTCATCTCTGTAAGAGAAATAAGGTGTGACCTGTACCGTTAAGTCCTGTCTGGCTTCTGGCCAACCTTGTAGGATTACTGTTTTGAGAGTATTCATCACTTCATCTGTTTGGGTTGCTTCCTTCAGTTGTGTCAGTGTCTCTTGTCTAACTCTGAGGTGTCCAACTGCACTCACTCGTGCAAAGTGGTCCTTGTGACCGACATGAGGTAGGTATGCACGGGACAACATGTCAGCTATGTACATTTCTTTACCTTTCTTGTAGATCACTTCAGTGTCATACTGTAGCAACCTCAGTAGCATTGCTTGAATGCGCTTTGGAGCTTTGTGAAGTGGCTTTTTCACAATCATTTCAAGAGGTTTGTGATCACTGTGTACTGGTGTCTTTCGTCCAAATGTATACTGGTGGAATCGTTCCAGTGAGAATACAATAGCTAAACATCCTTTCTCGATTTGTGCGTACTCAGTCTCTGTAGATGACAGGGCGCGACTGGCGTAACCTACGGGTTTGCCGTCTTGAAGGAGTACCGCACGTAAGCCTGTGCTTGAAGCATCGCACTGAATTACTAGCTCTTTAACTGGGTCATAGTACACAAGAACTGGTGCTGACGTCACAAGTCTTTTGACTTCAGCTATGGCTTTGTCTTGTTCTTCCGTCCACTCCCACTCAGTACTTTGGTGGGTTAGACGTCTCACCGGCTCCATGACTGCTGAGAGTTTAGGAAGGAACTTAGCAAGGTAAGTGACAGTTCCTTGTAGTCGCCTTATTCCTGCAACATCAGTTGGGTTTTCCATCTTCAGAATTGCTTCTGTCTTCTTCTCATCAGGCTTAAGACCCTCACTGGTGACCAGATGACCAAGAAATTCAACTTCAGAAGTCTTGAAGACACTTTTCTGTTTGTTCAACTTGATGTTCTTCTCAGCACAATTACTTAGCAGCTTTCTCAGTTTCTCATCATGTTCTTCCACAGAACTTCCATACACCAGAATGTCGTCTGCTACACAGACTGTTCCTGTTAGGCCTTCTAAGCACTCGTGTAACTTTCTCTGAAAGATTTCAGAACTAACTTTCATGCCAAATGGTAGGCGGAGCCAACGATACCTGCCATAAGAGGTTATGAAAGTAATCAGGTAACTACTCTCTTCATCGAGGGCACAGTGCCAGTAACCGTGAGAGAGGTCAACTTTACTAAACAGCTTAGCATTAGCAAGTTCTGGTAGTATGTCTTCTATTGTAGGAAGAGGATATCTCTCACGTTGGAGAGCTTCGTTCAAAGTCTTAGGATCAATACAGATTCTGAGATTGCCGTTTTTCTTTGTCTGTATTGATATTTGGGAGCACCAGTCAGTAGGCTGTGTCACTGGTACTATAACTCCTAGCTCAACTAAGTTTTTTTACTTAGAAGTGGAGTGAGGTCTTCCTTTACTACTTCAAACTCTACACTGTACTTTTTTTCTGTTGCTGGATTTTTCAAAACCAGTCTGCACTTTGCAAGGGGTTTTAGAGAGGTCTTGTTATACATGGTCAGTTGAGTGTCTGATTTCTCAAGGCTTTTGGTTACATACTTTACAGGTATGACATTCACAGTCGCACCATGCACAGTCAACTTGAAATTTTACATTTGTGCCACTCTTCAGAGTCATCTCAGCATATATAGCACCTGCAGACACTGAGTTCACTGATTTAGTGGTGACAGTCAAGCACATTTCAACATCTGAGTCAGAATCAGTGGTATCTTCAGTTGACTTTGCTGCTACTGCATGTAAATTCTTTCTTACATCAGGGGGACATTGCTTTTCAAAGTGATTAAGCTTTTTGCACTTGTTGCACTTCTTGCCCCTTGCAGGACAGAGTTCTTTCTTGCGTGCATGTGTACGGCCACAGAATTTGCAATCAACCATAGGGCGATTTGTTACTGATTTTTCATCAATTTGTTTAGGTGGCCTACCTTTGTCAGCAGTTGTAGATCTTGGCTTTTCCCTTGCATCACCCGGTGAACTTCGGATTCAGTTCCCGAAATAACTTTCAGTTGGGCGGCTGTTTTCTCGAAACTGCGACAGATATCCAGACATTTAGGGAGAGTTAGCTTGCGCTCTTGTAGCAGTCTTTTCCTGATGTTTTCATCTTTAACACCCAGCACTATTCAATCCTTCAGTAGACTATCCTTTAAAGAGTCGAAGTTGCAGGATTTGACCAGTGTTTTCAGACTGGCCACGTAGTCGTCTATGGTCTCGTCACTTTTTTGTGATCTAGTGTTGAACTTGTAGCGTTCAAATGTCTCGTTCGTTTCCCCAAGAATATGAGCGTCGAGTTTACTTAGGATATCAGCAGTATAGTATCTGTATCCAGAGGATCACATCCGTTGTATAGTTGTAGAGCTTCGATACCCATGGTAGAGATTAGAAGGGATTTCTTGAACTCTGCTGTTCTCGACTCGAGATTCGAAACAACACAGTAGTGTTTCCATAGTTGCTTCCATAATTTCCAGTTATTTGGAGCATCTTTGCTTAACTTCACCGGTTCAGGCGGTTTAGCAGTAAACATGGGCAGTGGAGGTTGCCCGACGGCGATTTGTTCACTGAGATTCGGCTGAGCTGGTTGCACGTGCTCGTCTTCGTGATCCGACATCTTGTCGCCCGATTCGCACTTTCTGGTTTTCGACTCGAAAATCCGCACAATTTCGGCACTTTCAACGGCTTTTACACATCCAAGATGTTAAAATCCCGTAGCTGCCACCATGTTTCAATAGAGATTGATAGATAGAGACGGAGAATCCCCAGTGAGATCAACTACAAGCCACAACTCAAGGTTTCACACTGGCCGACTACATCCGGGGTTTTATTACCGTAACACAGGTAGCCCATATTGTAACATATGTCTATCCGGAATGAAACTCGTTCCGATCCGGTAACATGTAAACACCCCCTAAGTCATATCCGGTTTTGTTTATGCAGGGTTATAAGTTCTGTTATTCTTTTAACGATTTCAACTTTTTCTTCTTGGTACATACAGTTCAATTTACGATCGATTTCATTTCCAGTTCGAATTAGACCTTTAACGTATCAGACACATGACTCACTTTTTGTTTTGTCTCATTTATATAAAATCTATTGCTATGCATACACGTGTAAGCAGGGGTATTAAAGTGAGATATTTGGAAGGAGATAAACAAAGATCATCTGACTAATTAATCAACAAAAGGCAAAATCTAAAGACTCACTACGTAAACAATTGCTAATTTTAAAATAAGATTCATTCCAGGGATGATATTTCTGGTTTCAGAGGCTGATCTGTGATGGCTTAAGAGGCGAGGACGGCTTCTTGCATACTTCTCGACTCGTGGCAGATGTTAAAATTATTCTGGTCTAAATTTATTTATAGTGGGGATGAAAAGTTACTAGAATGCATAAGAGTTTTTTATCATGACTGTAGCCGTACGGCCCCGCTCGCGCTTTCTGCAACAAGTCACGTGATGAGGGTCGTACGTGTTTGACGTGATGTGGCCGGAAAAAGCCGTCCGGTCCCGCTCGATTTTTCGCTTGTTTTGTGGTTGGAAACAATAATAAATCCTATGTAAAAAGACTTATTGACGTAAAATGTTAAACGTAAAATGTTAAACGTAAAATGTTAAACGTAAAATGTTAAACGTAAAATGTTAAACGTAAAATGTAAATATAATGGTAAGAAATGAAGTGACGGTAGACTACACGCCTTTGATTGTTATTTCTTTTAAATTTTCCAAACAAAACAAGGATTAATGAACAGTGCCAGTATCTCAAATAAATATAACACTTACGCTTGGCTTATTTTTCGGCTTATAGACCCTTTGCACGTGACGTCATAGCCGCCATGTTGGTGTACAGTTAACAATATATTCTTCGTTAGCTTCTTTTGTTCTGTACACCAACATGGCCGCCATATCCTTTGTCATTTTAATCTCTGGGGTTTGAGTGCAAACCATCTATTCTTCTTCTTGCCGCTTCTCGTGTCGGTCCCTCAGGCTTTCCTATCAAAGAATAGTACGCGCTTTCAACAGGCCCAAGCTTGCCGGCCATTAACTCAGCGTATCGCAGTATTCTGTTTGGAAGGCGGAGATTGCCTTCTTTCACTACTTTAAGCTCAAGGCTCGGAGTTCTTGTTTGTTGTTTAGGCTGTTTAGCCTTTTGGGTTTTTGTATTCTTAAAAAAACATCTCTGCCTTTTCTATCTCGCAATCATCAGGACTTACGACAGGCTGCCCTGCGAACGCTGCTTCCATAAATATGTTTCTCTTCTCCATTATGACAAGACACTTTTAATATTTTTCGGGTCATATTTATATAGAAAACTTGTGATCATACTTTTGCGCTTGATTTCTTAAACAATTATTGTGATGTCATTTTTTCAGGTTTCATAATAGGCCTTTTGCATCAATTGATCACGTGACGATTTTCCCATAGCAACGCCTGTGTGGAGGGCAAGCCATTCTAACATTCCTTGACAACAGAGAGAGCGTGAGAGACGCCAGCGTGAAACCTCAATACTAGAAGTTCTGCCGGTTCCTTTGTTATTCGTTTTCAGCCCAAATTTATCAGAACTATTTAGCTTTAAATCTTATAGTGTTAGAGGAATTTAAGGGCCGTAAGACGATCAGAAATAGTTTTCTGAAGCCAAAACCGAAGCGGACTCTGCGAGATTACTCGCAACATGATGGCGGCCTCAACAGACGGTAAGAAGCTGACTTCGGGAATGTACTTTTCTTCCACGCTTTAAATCGTTTTTATGTTCTCGAAAAATTATCTAATGTCAGGAGATGTATCTATTTAATACTCTACCATAGCCGAGGAGATGCTAGGAGACGCTGGTGTTGTATAAACTGGAACGCGCTACCACTGTTGTGTGCCACAAATATGCAGTGGTGATTCACGCTACGATGGACTTTCCTTTCATCGCAAAAATTCCCCGGTAAAGACATTGGATTAAGGTCTCAGTGGATCACCAAATTTCAAGATCACAGACTCTAGTGTTGCTGGTGATTTAAAAAAAAAAGAGAACCTGTCACATAGGAAAACCAGCTCCTCAACAACCTATATCAAGTTGTTATTCGTACATTCAATTCAATTCAACTTTATTTAAACACGGAGATTTCAACAATTTTACACTGATTTCCATGAAAGCCGTGTATAATACATTAAGTAAAAATACAAATAATTCTCATAACAAGTAATTAAAGATATTAAACTGTACTATATTAAGCGTCTAACTAATATATATATATATCTATATATCTACTGGGGTCATATATTAACAATCAATATACATTTATGTACTAATGTATAATAATACTAATAATCTAAGAATAATCTAAAAATATATATATATATATATAATAATAATAATCTAAAAAATACTTTAAGGCATCATTAGTGACTCTAGTCAGTTGAGGAGAGTAATACCTTTCAATTTATTTTTAAAACTCACTAAGGAAGAACTTTGTTGAATTTCATTTGGTAGGTTATTCCATATCTTAGTTCCGTCATAACTGAAACTTTTTTTTAAGTATTCAGTATTAGGGCGTGGTATGAAAAGCTTCATATTGGAATTTCGAAGATTATAATGAGTTGTTTGGTTTACTGTAGTAAACATTTCTTGAAGAGAGGTTGGAGCGAGATTATTCATAATTTTGAACATTAAGGTTGCTTTACGTTTCACCCTTCTCTCAATAAGAGTTTCCCAATTTAGCAATTCTAGTGCATTTTGAGAACTTGTATTATAATCAGCTCTTAAGATAACCCTAGCTGCCCTATTTTGCAAAACTTGAAGTTCGTCGGACAAAGTTTTCCCGAACGTGTCCCAGACCTCACAACTGTAATCGAGATGAGATTGTATAAGTGAATTATATATAATTTGCAAGGTCTCGAAGGGCACGAAAGGTCTTACTCTCTTTAGGGCACCAATACTAGAAGTAATCTTTTTTGAGATAAATTTAATATGTTCATCCCATTTTAATTTGTCGTCAATTTGGACCCCTACTACTTTGCTAATAACGACTCGTTTGACTTTATTATTCTTGATTTGAATGTTTGGAGACTGGATTAAAGCGTCAAGTTTGTGACGAGAGGCAATCAACATATATTCAGTTTTAGTCATATTGAGGCTTAATTTATTTGCTGCCAGCCAATTATTTAAACTGTATTAGCTGAATGCTCAATTTCGTTGATGCATTTACCACTAAAAGTTAAATTAGTACCATCTGCAAATAAGCATGATGTTGACTGTTCGAGACAATTGGGTAAGTCGTTAATGTATATCAAGAACAGGAGGGGTCCAAGAATCGAACATTGAAGTACTCCACAGGTGACTTCTCTTTCATTTGACTGTTTATTATTCACCATAGTGATTTGTTTGCGATTAGTCATATATGACTGTAGTAATTTTAGAGAAGTATCCTTTACTCCATAGAGCTCAAGCTTTTTCAATAAGATGCTATGATCAATAGTATCGAATGCTTTCTTGAGATCTATGTAGACTACAAGATTAAGTAACCCACGATCCATATTAACTAGCCATTCATTTGTAGTTGTTAGCAACGCTGTTGCAGTAGAATGGAATTTCATAAAACCGAATTGGTTATCAGAAAGTAGGTTATTTATCATTAAGTAGTTGTAGAGTTGTTCGTACATAATTTTTTCTAAGAGTTTACTAATAACAGGAAGAACAGAGATTGGTCTGAAATTATCGAGAATATTTTTAGGACCAGTTTTGTGAATGGGTGTTACCCTTGCTAATTTCCATTCGTTAGGAAAAATTCCTGTCCTTATGATATCATTAAAGAGTAGAGTTAAAGAACTGGTTATAATTGGGGCAGCTTCCTTGATCATTTTGGCGGGTATTTCGTCTATGCCTGTGGCCTTAGAAGCACATAAGCCCTTAATGACACTAAGCACTTTGACCGTCGATGTTGCCTCGAACTCAAATACACTTTGTGTATCTGCTATAAATTCCTCAAAGTTTTTACGATTGTCAGGGTCATGATCAATAGTTGATGCTAGGTTAGGTCCGATTTCGACAAAGTATTTGTTAAAATGTTCGGCGATTTCTGTAGGACAGGTAACTGATTTTTGGTTGACTTTGATTTCATTTATAGTATCGTGTTTTGAGTGATTGCCCATGAGATTATTTAGAGTACCCCATGTGCCCTTGGGGTCGTCTTTTTGTTTGTCTAATATATTATTATAATAATCACTTTTAGCCTTACGCATAGCTATATTCACTTTGTTTCGTGAGTTTTTATATGCTGTCCAAGACTCACAATCATGCTGACCGCTTCAAACGATCTCTTTCAATCATGAGGCTTTTTAAATCTTTGGTAACCCAGGGAAGATTGGCTGCTCTAACTCTTTTGGATTTGATCGGGGCGTGGCGATCGAGGACTGTCAAGAACATTTGTCTCCATTTACGCCACATATTGTCGGGATCTCCAGACAAGTTCTCTAACATTGACCAATTTTGAGTTTCGAGATCACTACGGAAATTTGCTGGATTAAATTTTCGAAAACTTCTAGAGTGGATAACTTTTCTCGCTCTAACATTATCTCTATTTATGTTAATTTTACGTATTGCATAAATAAAGCTGTGATCACTAATACCCAAATGCATAACTCCGGTTTTAACTATTTTCTCTGGACTACTTGTGATGAAAAGATCTATGAGAGAGGATGAATTTGATGTAACTCTAGTAGGTTCACTTATAAGCTGGTTGAGTTGATATGTCACATATTCCTTTCAATTTAATAGTATGAGCACTGGGACTGGGATGAAATAAGTTACAATTTAGATCACACAATAGGTGCATTTCTTTGTTCTCACAATCAATTTTCATCAGTAAAGTTTCAATTTTAGTAAGGTATTCAGGAGGAGAATCGGGAGGCCTGTAAATTGATGAGACTATGAAAGGTCTACTATTTCGATTTGATACTTCAATACGAACAGCTTCAATTTCATTGGGGACAAGCTCTCTTCTATCATTAAAAGTTATTGAATTATTAACGTAAATACTCACACCACCACCTCTCCTATTACGATCATTTCGTACGATCATTTCGAACATCAGTTTATAATATCCCTGTAGCCTGTAACGCGTTCCAATTAATACAACACCAGCGTCTCCTAGCGTCTCCTCGGCTATGGTAGAATTCTCCTGTCATCACATATGATATAATATGAGCCCTTTGCCGTGTCAACCGGGAAACTACTTACATGTATACTGGGTGACTTTAATCTCCATATTAATGATCCTTCATCTGACCGACTTGCTGCCTCATTTTTGGACTTACTGGACTCACACAACTTAACTCAACATGTTTCCGGTTCTACTCATAAGAATAATCATACACTCGACCTGATCATAGCTAGAACCAACGAACATGTTGTTCTGGACTGCTTCGTACATGATCCTGACCTCTCTGACCACTATGTGATTCACTGTAATTTGTCTTTAGACATACCTCAAGCTGGAAGTGTTGAAAAACTCTACCGTAAACTCCGTGTTGTTAACTTGGATGTTTTCCGCAGTGATCTGACAAAGTCCTCATTATTTTCTTCGCCTGCTACCAATCTTGATAAATTATGTAATCAATATCACTCAGAATTATCGCTCCTGGTTGACTCCCATGCACTTTTACAGAAGCGGTTAGTAATTGTACGGCCTGCTGCGCCCTGGTATACAGATGCGATCGCCACCGAAAAATGCAAGCGTCGTAAATTACAGAGACGTTGGCGGAAGTCCAAATTGATAATAGATCGACAACTATATACTGATCAGTGTAAACGTGTTAGGAAGTTAATCAAGTCCTCTAAGATGAATCACGAGTCCACACTGATTACTGACAATAAATCCGAACTCAAGTTCCTCTTCAATACCATTAATCGCCTGCTGCACCGTAAGCCTGTGAAGCTGTACCCTACGTGTGACTCTAAAATTGTTTCAATTAGGGATCAATTCAACTCTGTCCAGGAAGATGACCTCCCTTTTTTCGACCGATTGGACAACGTTCATTTGAACTGTGAACTTGTACATTTCACACCTATGACTGAAACTGAATTTCTGGACGTGATTAAGAAAAGTGTCTCTAAATCATGCTGTCTGGACCCTGTTCCTGCTATATTACTTGGGTGGTGTGTGTCTGATTTATTACCGATCATTACCAAGATTGTGAATTTATCCTTTGAACTGCGTAAGATGCCTACCTCTTTGAAGCAAGCGGTTTTATCTCCCTTATTAAATAAACCATCTCTGGACTTTGAATTTTTTCCTAATTTCAGGCCAGTCTCGAATCTAAGGTTTCTGTCTAAAGCTATCGAGAAGGCAGCTGCAGTGCGCCTGAAAGACTATCTACGTGAGAACGACCTTGACGAAGCCCTTCAATCTGCATATAAGGAAGGTCACAGTTGTGAAAGTGCTCTGGTGCGCGTCCAGAATGATGTCCTACGGGCGATTGATAATCCTCGCTGTGTTATTCTGCTACTGCTGGATTTATCCGCGGTATTCGATACGGTGGATCATATGATCTTGCTTAGAAGACTTTCCTCTAAGTTTGGAATTAGAGGGAACGCACTTGCTTGGTTCCAATCGTATTTGACTGATCGTACACAATTTGTTAAGATCGATGATGCCTCTTCCACTGTGCGGTCGCTTGACTGTGGTGTGCCACAGTTTCCGTCCTTGGACCCTTATTGTATTTGCTGTACACTTCTCCGCTTGGAGACATTATACGCAAGTGTGGTATGTCGTTTCATCTTTATACTACATTCACTTACAATGATGATCAGGAACTTGCTATTGCACAGCGTAGCATTAAAAGTTGTTTACATGATATTGACAAATGGATGACTTATAACAAGCTTAAACCGAATAAGGATAAAACTGAGCTTCTGCTATTACATTCTAGATTTCGTCCACATATTCCACTACCTTCTCTTATTCTAGGTTCTGATATCATATCTCCGTCGGATCGTGCACGTAATATTGGTGTAGTGTTTGATAACAATCAAGTTAATTGTATTGTTAAGTCTGGCTTTTACCACCTTAGAAATATTGCTAAAATTAGGAAATATCTTAGTTTCGATACTACCAAGATTCTCATTCATGCATTCGCTAGTTCCAAGTTGGATTATTGCAACTCGCTTTTATACGGCCTGCCAAAACATGAGATTATGAAACTTCAATATGTGCAAAATGCAGCTGCGCGTGTTATAGCTTGTTTACGTAAACATGATCACATCACTACCACGCTTAAAGAGCTTCACTGGTTGCCTGTGGAACAGACAATTGTGTTTAAAGGCCCGGGTCTCTCGCCTAGCATGCTTTGCGGCTTTGTTATTGTTGTGGTTGCCTCAAAACGAGGCTGCTATTGTTTTGTGACAAGCGCGCTAAGATTGAAGTCGCTCGTGGCGCGCTAGCTCAGCTGTTTTCCAGTGACAAAGCAGAGTGACTTGGAATTCCGGCTTGGAATATGGCAGAATCATCCAGTTATTCAGACTATTCGATGTTAGATGTGGAAGAAGATGAGCCAAGGAATCGCTATGGGTCGTTGATAGTGGAAAGAACAAAAGAGATGGACGAGATGGAGGTTTGTACAAACTCGTCTTGTGATTTAGTTATTTTGTCTGAATATGTTTTGCGATTGCATTGGTTGTTCCCCTATTCTCTGGTTTAACTTTGGCTTAACCGTTACAGGAGATCGTCGAGGATATAGTAGCGAGATGTTCTTGTAATGGCAAATATGAAAGCGAGCGAATTGCGGATGGGGTGACACGGTTCGAACTCTTGACAATAATCTCCGAACGTGAAATCAAGGTTTGCTCTTCACGTTTTTTATCACCAGTTCAGGTCATGTTTTGCTTTAGTTATTTATTACCAAAGTCGACGTTTCAAGTCTGGTTGATGTCTGAAGTGACAAAAACAGTTGCTTGCAGCTTGTTGGACTGCCAAAATTATTGTTTTGTCTGAATGTTCCGCAAATAAAGTGGTTTGGTCTCCTTGTTATACAGTTGATCTATTTCCTGTCCCCCGTTTGATACGTTTCTATCTTGCTATTGTGTGTTGAACTTTGCTTCTTTTGTGCATCTTTATCCAGCACTATTGTCAGATAAACCGTACCTTATTAGGCGTGGACCACAAGGAAATCCGGGGAGGGGTGGTAATCCCAGACAAAAAATTTGAGCAAGGAAAAATAGTCTGAAAATATTGCTGCAAGCACCAAGACGCCCCCAAAAAGTCGTGCAAGGGAACTGAGACAAATATATATTAATACAAGCATGTGAAAGGTTTATCTTTTTAAAGGTCAAAATTGGTTATATGAATTCTAAAAGCTACCTAAACCATCACACCAATTATAGCTGCATAATAATATAAAAAAAATAGGAAAAGGGTGGGGGATATTCCTCCCCCCTCTCCATTTGATGCACAGAAAAATAATAATTATTGCGACACCAAAGAGGGGGGGATTTTAGGCAGTGTAAATTTATCACAAATTTATCATAACCCTACTTGGCATAATTTAGAAGCATTTCCAGGCACAATTTCAACTTTTACTGGGTGCCTCTAGCATGCTCACCTCCAAACTCGCATTAGGTGTTGCCCCATTCTGTTAAGTAATACCAATTATACTCAGTTATCTGTTATTTACATATAAGCAGTGGACAACTCTAAAGCCTTCAGCTACTTTGTTCACTGCAAAGGATAACTTATTATATTTCTTTAATTATCCTCATTGTACCTATTGATATTTACCATAACCTTCAATTGTAATCGCCATTAGCAGTGTGGAAATAAACTTTAAAACACACACTGCAGACTTCGATGGCAGAATTGCTATAGAAAACAATGGATGCAGCCGGTATTGAATGTTTTGAATTCAAAGTATAAATAACAAGGGAATGCTACTGGACAAATCTCAAATTAGGCTATTCAATCTGTCATTGTATGTTGAATTTGTTTAGCCAAATTGTCTTATTACAAATGAATTTTCAATTTAAAACATGACCTGAAAGTGAAGGCATTTATGGGAGGCGAAATCTAAAAAAAATACCAGGGAAGCAGGCAATTCCGGGGTCAAACGCGAGCCCCCCAACAGATGTATTTGGCCCCTGAAGAGAGGCAACTTTTTCTGCAGGCTACAATCGTGTGGGCCTACAGATTTTAAAAACCTGGGTAAGCCTCTGGTAGATGTATAAATTTGCAAATATAAAAAAAAAAATGTTTTAAAAACATTTGTGCATAGCTCTCAGCTAAAAAAATTGTGTCACCCACCCTCCCCCCCTCCAACGGATTTATAATTGTCCACCCCTTAGATCATTAGTTTTCCTCCTATTTTTGTTTAAAACTGTATTTATTATATTGAAAGGTTTAAATAGGCATCTTGTCACTACACCAAGAGTTACATTTTCTTATAGGAATTTGTGGCCACCCTTGAGCCTGCAAGGAAAGGAAGCTCCTCAATATGGGTAGTCTCTCTCACAGCCGTTCTTAGTGTCGGGCTTCCTGTCCCCCCTCCCCAGGAAGCCAGACACTAAGAAAGGCTGCGAGCGAGACTACAATATGGGTAGAGGCAGCTTGGATTTCATAAAAAATATGTGCACAGCCTTACATGAACCAGATGAGCCTCAATACCCCCATCCCAGATTGCCATGGTGCAAGTGTGGAGTCTGCAGACAGTGCCCACTGTTTGTTGCAAGCATGTCAGATACATTATATCCTTATAACCAGCCATTCTCCAACATTTGCCTCAATCGAGACATTCTCGAAGTGTGCATTAAAGCTAGGTGCAACATTCGAGCAGACGCATTTAATTTCTCCACGGAGTTTCCGAAAAGCTGGTTATCGACAGTTTGTTCTGTGGAAGTTAGGTAGAGGGGCGAACAGGCGAGCGCTTCCTGCATCTGTAGTGTGCATGATCAGGGCAGCTGATATGAAGCACCAGATAATTGGTATATGGGATTTAGGTCAAGCTTAGAAGCTATAAAAAGGTTTACTGAATTCCCTAAGACTATAAAAATATAAAATGATTTCAAAACGTCTGTTTGGACCAAGGTCTGCAATGTCTAAGCAGCTTTGGTATTTTATATTTTCCTCTATCATCCAACTTTGCTCTGTATATTTTTTGGAAGGACCCATATTTGTTATTTATTAGGAAGCGGTCATTAATTATTTTTTCAAAACCCACATCAACTGCTGTAGAATCTTGAAGTTGTGCTTGGTTATCTCTATATACTAAAGCAAATGAAAAAAAGATTGCGAAGTAATACAGAGGTTCTGTAGAAAATTTCGAATAATTTCACTTCAACTTACCCTGCACTGCTGAAAGACTTCCCGCGAAGTTGATGGAGTAGAAACTGTGAAAAGACTGTTGGTTTTCTCTGCTTACCCCAGGAGCTGCTATACCAAATACGGACGAGCGAAGTCTTATTTATCTGACACAGCCAGGCAAACGCAGCCTTCCACCGCGACACTGCTGCGACTCCGCCATTTTGCCTCTAACCAAAGCTAAAATAAACTAAAATGGCTTACGAAAAAACAAAAATAACCCAATGCAGATCGAGATGAATAGTCAAACTCAATTCAAAGGCAGTTTGGAATAATCAAGATGCTCTCTAACGAAGGATGGAACAAGATTCACGAAGACGAATATCTCCCTCCCAAAACTCGGGGTTTTCAACTACGCGAAACTCAAGAGGCGCGCAAAGCATGCTAGGCGAGAGAACCGGGCCTTTAAGATTAATTTACTTACTTTTAAGGCTTTACATAATTTAGCACCTAAGTATTTGCAGGAGTTGCTAGAGTTATATAGACCACGTAGACAACTCCGTTCATCCAATGGTGTGTCACGCCTTAATAAGCTTATTTACAATTTGAAGACCTATGGACATAGATCCTTTTCCATAGCTGCTCCTGAACTGTGGAGTGCATTGCCACTAAATGTTAAGTCGAGCGAGAATGTAATTATTTTTAAGTCTAGGCTGAATACACATCTTTTTAAAGCTGCTTACAATTTGTAATTAGTTAAATTAACGGTGCTGTTTTTATATCCCTTTTAGTCATATTTTCATATAAGCATTAGTAGTATTTATTATTAATCTGATTTTTAATATGTAATATAGTAATTTGTAATTATTCAGTATTTTTAGTAGTATTATTTATTAGGTCTATTCCATTGTAAAGCGCATAGAACAGCAATGTATAGGCGCTATATAAATTGCATTATTATTATTATCAAGTTATTTGCGTTATACTCGGGTCAAACAATCGCTGTAATCATTAAATAATTAAGAAATATGCAAATTAGTTTATATCGATATATTGATAGGTGTGCCCAGAAGTCCATAACCAGAAGTCTCGATATCTCATACTGGGTCTTGGCCCATGAGTTTACGGTGTAATCTATTTTTAGAAAACGATTCTCGCTAAATCGATAGCCAATCGTATCGCATCGAATTACACCAGCAGCTCTGATTGGTCCAACACATGACAGCCTTTCTTTTAACGAGATAACTAATTTTGTGTTTATAAAAGCATTTCCCCCATGAGTAGCTTGAGCGCCGTTCTAAAAATAGATTATACCTTAACTGATGGGCCGCATTTCATTGCTTATCGACACTTCTAGTTATGGACTTCTGGTGATAATATAATAGGTGTGCTTAGGACAGACACATAGGACATCTATTTGTTAAATAAATGCACGCATAACAAAGAGCTAGCGGTCAAAACGTCACCTGCACCTCGTTTCCTGATGCGGTTCGCAACCTTTATCAACTCTTAGGTGAGAAAAGCAAGTGTTATTCTCTTCATGTACTATTTTGCATTCATCGCTGACACAAGAAATCACGGCTGCATGGCGTCTGATTTCCTCAGGCTACAGAAACGTACGCCCAACAATTGTTTTTACAGAACCTACGGCCTAGCTATAAAAATGCATATTTGAGGTCTTGCGATCTACTTGTACATCTACTCACAGATTTTCAAAAACTAGACCATACACAGGGAACCATCTTCTTTTTGTGAAGTACATGATTCAGTTTACAGAAGGCCTTCAGTAAATATCTCTAATGTATGGATAACTTCTAGAGTGACGTTTAAGCAGGCAGTTCTCAAAGCTTGTTATAGAACGTATTTCGTATTAGTGGGTAAGTTACGGCAATGACGGCACGGTTACTGTACATATAGCCTGCTTGCAGGCGGTGGAGGGTGTTTTTTCGCGCAGCAAACGGATCATCGCCGCCATATTGGCCGAGCGTGATTGAGAGCTGGGATCGAATGACAAATGGAGGGGGGAGGGGGTTGGGGGAGAAGAAGCAGATCTGAAAGACCGCCTGCACGAAAGCCCCTGGTTTCTGAGTACAAAAGTTATATCCCGTCCACCAGCGGACGGGGTATATGATTGGCTGAAACGGTGTCAATCAAGCTTATCGCGGCAAGTGTTGAAAGCAAGAACTGAAAGGAATATGTGTAGCCTTGCGAAACGGCGTAACTAGAATAAGTGTTGTGTACTGAGCTTGCAGTTGATAAAATATGGCGAGTAATACAAAAGGCTTTGTCTTTTTTGAAGACTAAGGTTAAGTACCCTGGTTGCAGAGGTTTTCTAGAGAGAACAGCCACGGAGAAAGAGCCGCGAAGGCGGCGATCGGCGAACTGCGAGAGGTTTGTTGTCGAGTTCTCTTTTCGCAAGTTCGTAAACCGTAAATATCAGGCTCTGTATATAGCTTCCTCCTGCTCCGTTTTCAAAGATATCTCCTTCGCCTTAACCCTAGTTCCAGAGATTTTCTAGAGAGAACACAGCTGCTCGCTTCTTTCTCCGCGGCTGGGTAAAGGTACTTTGAAAACAGAGCAGGAGGAAGCTATACAGAGCCTTTATTTTGTCTTAGGTTAAAACAACCTGACCCGCTGTGAATTGTGACCTGTACTTTAAACTTGCCGTTCTGGCTGTGCTTTCGACAGGCTTTGGAAAGAGTATGATATTTACGGTAAAGAGAACTCCACAATTAACGAACCGTGACTTAATTCGCCACTGAAAACTATTGTTGTCGACCAAATTGCAGAGATGCAATCCGGCTATTGACTTCACGGCCGTTGAACTAGGAAATAATCAGAAATCCGCCTCAATACATTTATGCAACGGTCACCATTTCTTTCGGCAAACATTCACTAAGATGGACTTCGAGTTGTCAGAGAAAGACGATCACAACATTTACCACGAGTTCTTCAATATCGAGTTCCAGACAAAACTTTGTTTGCATCGGAATTTTCTTTGAAGTTTAGAGATTTTTTCGATCCTGTATTTATCTTTATGCGAGCTTAATTCTTTTAAGAAAGGAAGCAGCCGCTTGTATGGCATCTCTTCTGAGAGTGTCTTCTGGTTCGCCAGACTGCGGTGCTGGACGGATTTTTGAAGCAGCTTGTATTAAATGTATGTATTTCGGAGGATTTGCAACATGAAACTCTTTGAGAGACTGATGGGGCGAACGCAACAAGCTAAAACCGAACTGTCTACATATATATCTAAAGTGGTACTGTCGCAGTCCTTTCCTTGGAGAACTTTGAAAAAAAAAAAGCTGGTTTTATTGAAATTTCCGTATCTGAGAACCAATTTTACCAACATTTTGCATTGCATTTGACAGCGAGCGAAGTTTGTTTTGAATATTGCACGCATTTCAATCAAATCAAATCAAAATTGTCAGGCTGTCACACGTCGACTCCTATTGGTCAATTAAGAATGAGTTACAAGTTAACGGAAATCATGTGCGTGGTGGGCGGATACTTAGAAACCAGGGGCTTTCGTGCAGGCGGTCTTTCAGATCTGCTTCTCCCCCACCCCCCTCCCCCCTCCATTTGTCATTCGATCCCAGGTCTCAATCACGCTCGGCCAATATGGCGGCGATGATCCGTTTGCTGCGCGAAAAAACACCCTCCACCGCCTGCAAGCAGGCTACTGTACATAGGACATGCCGTGATGTTGAAATGGCTTCCCATTGTTTGTGTCTTTCTGATCCAATCAAATTACAGAGTTACGGTACGGTAAGTTACAGTACAGTAAGTTACAGTACAGTTACGGTAAGGCTATGGACATGTTTTGTCCCACTCGTACCAGTACCGTTCTAAAACAAGGTGACTCATAACCGCATTCCTGGAACTATAGACCAATAAATTACACATGTGCATATACATAACTCGATAACTTCGCTTAGTTATCTAAATTATGTTGATTTTACTACATTACATGTACTTACCAGCTTCTAGAGTAGTATTCACAGCAATAACAATGTTACTCGTTCCAATAGCGTTAGTAGCGGTCACCATGAACATGTAAAGTGTGGCTGGTAGTAAATCGGTAACGTTATGTCCCAAGTCATGTTCCGAGGTAAGATTGCGGACTACCATATCTCCCTCGCTGTTATTGTAGGATACCGTGTAATAGATGATGGGAGAATTACCATTATATACTACTGACCATTGTAACCTGGCTGTAGTAGATGAAAGTGAAGTCACAAACAAGTCTAGACGGTCTGGCTTTTCTGAAGGGAAAAGATAAATAGGGTTACTACTTTTTAAAGACTTAAAGATTCAATCTGTATTTAGGCAAGTAGATTAATATACATCTACTCAATATATGGTTAGTTTAAGATAATTAATGAGAATAACAATTAAAAGCACAAATGAGAATGAACAATGTTAAAGAAATATAGCATTGGGCCTAATGTACGGAGTAGTTCTATATAACACCAACACATTAATCAAATTAAACAAAACGACTTTAACCAGGAATACGATTTTTGAGGGGACTCTTATTTAACCACGTTATTTGTAGAAGGTAACAAGTTTACCGATGAAGCTCAGAACTCTCCCAACGGCTCTCTTTTGACTTAGTCCTAATTCCTTATCCGAGAAGACGTGAAGATCTAACCATGATTTTACTTTTCTAGATTATATAAATGCACCTGAGTTTTTGTTAAGAGCCCGAGTGCTTGTCCAGTCAGGGTTTTGAAACCTCGACTTTCCGCAAGTCAGACCGGCGCTAACTGGGACGCGGTGGTACTAACAGGAAGGCGGTACCTCATAATACCGACATTGCTATTTATAATAGTCTTTCGATTTAAACGAGAGCACTCATGGTTACGTTGATTACCTAATATCGTTAGCGTGGCGATTTTCTCTGCGGTTCCAGCGACATTGCATACATTGCAGGTATAAACGCCTGTGTCGTCTCTAACTGTCCTCACGATGTGCAGATAGGCCGTCATATTCAGTGTGCCATTATAGATTTGCACTGAATGCTCTCGACGATTTGATGAAGGAATTTCAGCACCATTCTTTTTCCATGTGACGCCTGGTAAAGGATACCCACGGACGGAACAGCTAAAAGTCACATTATTTTCTAACAATGAAGACAGGGACTTTGGAGACTGAAGAATGAAAGGTGGCACTGAAATTAAAAGTATACAAAATGCATAAAATTACGCATAATAATGAGGATGATGATATTAAATCTACAGTTGTGGTCAAAAGGTTTTGGTACACTTGTCACAAGGTAGCATCTTGTATGCTGTCCCGAACAAACAATATGCGACTCTATATTTTCGACAATTTATAACAACATGAACGAACACTCCCAATCTCCCCCAATCGATGTTGTGATGATAAATCACGACTTTGATAAAAACAAATCAACCATTGAGTGGGGGATTGAGTGTGTGTATGAGGGGAGGGGGGAGGCTTTGGAAGAAAAAGAAAAATGCTCATATACATACTTGGTTGATTTGTTTAATGAATAAATACACCGTGCCAATTAAAACATATATAGGAATAAAGCGCCACATCTACATGTGCATTTATGTAGCGCTATTTAAGAATAATCAAGGTTAGCCAGGAAATAAAACGAAGAAATATTATCAATACCCTCATATAAAAAATATACATTTGTTTTCAGTACCAAAGTATCTAGGGTGGATTCTCTAATACCTTATTGATACTGGCTCCACTTGAATGATCGAGAAGATACAAACAGGGTCATTACGAGATGTATCCACCGAATTCATATTGCTGCCTTCTAATTTACATAATTTGGATGATAAATCTGTTGATATCGATAATTGTTAAGGCTAATTTACCTACATTCAAGACCCTACATAATTTAGCTCCGTTCTACTTACAAGAGTTGTTGGAATTGCACAAACCAAGAAGACTATACTGCGTTCATCTAAGTCTGTTTTGCGCCTAAATTGTATATCTTATACATTAAAGAACTATGGACACTGAGCTTTTTCTGTGCACGCTCCCAAGTTATGGAACGATCTTCCACTATCAGATCTTCTGAGAATGTTAATACTTTCAAATCCAGGCTTAAAACATACCTTTCTAAGATTTCTTATGATTTGTAATTAGTGGTTTTAAGTGTTTATTTTTTAACTCGTTATAAAATTTTTAGCTATGATTATTATTTTTGTTATTAGTATTATAAACTATATTATTCTATTGCAATGTGTTGGTTAAGCATTCGATATTCGTTTAGATTGTAAAGCGCTTAGAATATTAATGTATAAGCGCTATAGAAATTATGTTATTATTAGAAAGAAACTAATGCTACCACATGAAAGACAATATTACAACCAGTTATTAGTGTGTGTATTGCTGTTCCTGTTGAGTTATATGCATTGAAACGCTGAAAAAATGAATTAAGCGAGCCTAGTGAAGACTCTCTTTAATTTCAAATGGCTGTAACTTCGCTGCTTTTTTAAGATACATCACTCAAATTTCACAAGATCACTAATCGACGTCGACATGCTCTTTCACATTGTAATAATAAAATGTTCTTTACTATATTGAAACAGGAAAGCGCATTCACGAACAAGATATATACGTACCGTTAACAGTGACTCGTCCAGTGCTTGTAACATTTCCTCGATAGTTCTTAAACACACAGCTGTATAAACCTCTGTCCTCATACCGAGTATTATTTAGCGTTATAGATGAGATGCGGTTTCCATTTTTTAAAGAAGAACGGATCTGGAATCGGCCACCACTTCCTGAGACAACTGATTTTCCATTTCGTGTCCACGTTACGTTTGGTATTGGAATAGACTCGCCTATACAACTTAGATGCAATATCCTTCCTTCGACCACAGTTATACTTTCAAGAAGACCATTTATGATTGATGGAATAGCTGAAGAAGACCAAAGAACGGTTTTAGACTGTGAAATCTTTGGGAAATAGAAATTGGGAGTAATGTCAAAATACTTCGAATTTATATGTGCGTTATTGGGGTGGAATATTGGACACCTATTGGTTTCATCGGAGCCCAATATGGTAAACTATTTAAGTCGAGACTTCAATATTGGGCGAGAAGGTAGGTTGAGTCTAATATTAAAACTCGAGACTTAAATATGTTCCATATTGCGCGAGCATGAATGCTATAAGTGTTTTATTATACCGAAGAAATAATCCTCCAATCAATAAACAGAACATCGTGAATAGCTCGTGCGAGCTGTCCAATAGTTAGCTATCCTAATTGCAAAATATTAGGCTGGCAAAATTAATACGCAAATTTGATTGGTAGATTATTTGTAAGGTAGAATAATAACTGCTTATTAAGCTAGCGCGAGGTCTGAACGGAGAACTATTCGACTGGTCGTTTCTGTACATACCAAGCCGTTAGGTGAGGTCTGTACAGAAAAGACCGAGGTCTGATATTTCTCTGCACAGAACGAGCAAGCAAGGTTAATAAGTGGTTTATTATATGACCATTTACTTATATTGTTTATCATGTTTGGGCACTTCCGGTTACCAGTATTTCCATTTCCGGAATTGCAAGCGCGTTCGCGATCATGCATTCCCCCGCCTCTTTCATTTCAGTTACACGAAATGAAAGAGAAGAATCAAACAAAACAATGTCGACTTTGATTTATGTAGCGCGATTTAAGAATAATTAAGGTTAGTAAGGAATAAAACGAAGAAATCTTAGTCATAAGAAATACATTTGTTTTCAGTACCAAAGTTTCTATAGTGGATGCTGTAATACTTTATTGATACTGTCTCCACTTGAATGATCGAGAAGATACAAACAGAGTCATTACGAGATGTATACACCGAATTCATATTGCTGCCTTCTAATTTACATAATTTGGATGATAAATCTGTTGATATCAATAAATGGATGTCTATTATAAACTTATGTTGATAATTTTTAACGTTATTTTACTTACTTTCAAGACCCTACATAATTTAGCTCCGTTCTACTTACAAGAGTTGTTGGAATTGCACAAACCAAGAAGACTACTGCGTTCGTCTAAGTCTGTTTTGCGCCTAAATTGCATATCTTATACATTAAAGAACCATAGACACCGGATTTTTCTGTGCACGCCAACAAGTTATGGAACGATCGTCCACTAAACATCAGATCTTCTGAGAATGTTAATACTTTCAAATCCAGGCTTAAAATTTAAGATTTCTCATGATCTGTAATTAAGGATTTTTTAGTGTTTTGTTTCCCCGAGATCATCAAAACTCACTGATTCCCGAAGGGAGAGTCATTAAGTGATTTATTATATTGACATAGGTTTTACTACCTGATACGAGCATCTCTTTGGGAAGCTACACGATGCCAGCGTCACTACGGCATTTTTAGCATCGTTTCTGTCTTTCTTACATCCTTTTTTGGCTACCAATTTCTATCTCTTGCGCTTGGAAAATATGTAAATTGTTTCTTTGGAGCTGGTTCCATTTTGAATGCTTTCTCTCGACGAAAAATGGCCAGCTTTTGATGAAGATCTTGACAGTTTAGTAAACAAATATTTCCCGCCTTTAGTTAGCCAGTGGCGCGCGCGAAACATCACACCATATTCTGTCACGATGTGATCACGTGGCGGGCAACAATTAATCAATTGTTGTCCGCGCGGGAAACATTGGATTTTGATGACTGCCACGTGATCCTGAATCAGCCCATGAGAGCCTACGTTGTGTCTGGAAAACTTATGGCTATGTAACAATACTTATTATTATTATCACCATCACGACTGTTATTGTTATTATTATCATTGTTATTATTATTTGTTTTTATTAATACTATTTATGTATTTTTATTCATATGGCGTAGGAAAGTGGCCATCAATTTAGAACTGCAGGATTCAGTCATTCTGCATACCACCTGAGGATCATTGAGTTAATATGCTTACCATGTACACTAAGGTTTGTGGAAGTGGAGTCGTTACCCTCTACGTTGTATGCCATACAGCTGTACACACCATTGCTCTTCGAAGTCACATTCACAAGGATAAGAATCTTATTGTTCTCTTGTAAAATGGTGTTGCTACCATGTACAATTCTGGCTCCGTCTTTGGTCCATTCGTATACAGGCTCTGGATCACCTGTCGCCTCACCGTTCAGTGTTACAGTGGCACCTCTCTCGACTACTCGGGTCGCATTGAGCTTCACATACATATTTGGTAACACTATAAGCAAAACGATAGTATAAATGACTTTCTTAAAGGGGCTATGTCATATTACCGCGCATGTATGGAGCCATCGCTCGATTGGTGGATGTTAATTGGCTACAAATATGTAAAGGGCCTATATCATGTTACTGCGCATGCATGGAGCCATCGCTCGATTTGGTGGCTGTTAAGTGGCTACAAATATGTAAAGGGCCTATGTCATGTTACTGCGCATGCATGGAGCCATCGCTCGATTTGGTGGCTGTTAATTGGCTACAAATATGTAAAGGGCCTATGTCATGTTACTGCACATGCATGGAGCCATCGCTCGATTTGGTGGCTGTTAATTGGCTACAAATATGTAAAGGGCTTATGTTATGTTACTGCGCATGTATGGAGCCATCGCTCGATTGGTGGCTGTTAATTGGCAACAAACTGTATTTAACAAATAAAGAAGCCTTAGCCATGTTTTATACTATCATAAAACACGATGGGCATTTGAGAACATAAGAGAAATGTTAAAGCACAAGCCGAAGGCGCGTGCTTTCAACATTTCTTGAGTGTTCTCAAATGACCAGAGTGTTTTATGATAGTATAAAATATGGATTTAAGGTTACCGGATACCTTCAAAACGAAAAAGATGGGAAAATATTTTTTACGCACAGAAATGTAGTTTTAGTAGTAGTGTCTCATATACGAAAAACTCCGTTCAAAAAAAATTAATATTGACGGAGAAATACCAAAAGGAAGTTTTTAACCGGAAGTGAAAGGTTCTTTTTGATTGACAGCAGATCAATAAACACATGACAAGTGCTCACTCGCCCGTAACGACCGTGAGGGGAATAGCACATGTTAAATTCATTTCATATACCAATGTTTACGTTTATTGAGAAACGTTTTTCCACACACGATTCCACTATTCCATCGGTTGTTGGCCTTATATCTTACAAAAAGCAAGCAGGATGCCCTTAGCTTGAAAAACAAAGAAAAATGAAAAGCAAAACGAGGCCAAACAATGCATACGACAACAAAGCCAAATAGGAGTCCTCGCAAAACCCGACAAGCGTTCGTATTTTCACTTTCATACGGAGTGCCGAGTGGTCCACATCTGAACATATAAAAGAAGAATTGATAAGAGTCAGCCGAGAGAATATTTGTTTCCAAGAAAGCTTAGATGGAAACGTAGTCTGACGGTGACACTGAATCGGTTGAACCACGATCTCGCCGTGGTGTTTCAGACGCCTGCAAATCGCTGTCTCCTCTACTAACTATGCTAGCATTCAAGGCGTCTCTATAGGTGTTCACCTTGGCTTTGCTCCTCGAGGTCTTTTTGTCTTTCCCATTTTTCTAGCCTGGGAAACCAGCCAACTCTTGTCGCTACCATTTTTCAAGTCACACAAAAAAGAACGAACATTTTCTCGATGCGGCGCTTAGCTTTGATCGGAAATCAACATTGGCGGGAAATCTTGACAGATAGTTGAACTGTGATGAGAAATGATTGGCCAAGAGCTCGCTAATTGTTGGAGAGGCGGGCTTCAGATTCACGCACGACAGACGGGTATATTTTTTGAAGTGCTAATTTCTCGCTTTCGATTTTCAATCAAAATAGAGTTTAAAAAAAGTTCCCACTCAAGAGGAATTTATTCGATTTGTGCAACATTTTCACAAAATGTCAATTGATATCGCAGCTGCAAAATCATGTCGGGGAATTGGAAAATTCTAAAAATAGAGCTCTTGACGACGTTTCCCGAATATCTACTCGGATTATTTTTCGCTTTTTCACGGAAAGCATGATAACTTTTTGAACTAAATCGAATTTTGAAATTCCCCGACACGGTTTTGTAATACGATTCCTCTGAAATACGACAAAGCAAACAGATTTTTCAACTTTAAAATATTTACGGAGTCGGAGCTTCTGAAAGCCATCTCACTAGATCGGAGAAACGGGATGGCGGAAAATTCGAGATTTTCAAAGAACTCCAAACTTTTTATGTATTCGTGTAGCCAATTTTATAAGCTTTAAAATGATACATGAATGATTTATCTACGATGTTTCCTCGAGGCGCTACATAATTTAGACTGGAAACGCACCCTGAAGGTATCCGATAACCTTTACGCGCGTGATGAAAGGAAACCGCCAGTTGAAAACAATATATAAAACACGGCAAACCGTTATATACTCTGATAACACATGGCTTTTTAGCCAATCAGCGCGCGCGTACTATCGTATCTATATTATAAATGTAAATATAACTTTTAATATAACTTTCCAGTGATATATATAGGTCTTAAATTTTTTTAAATTTATATATGTTTTAACTGTTGTTATTATTCACTGAAGAACACTCCGCGGTGACGTGAGCCCCTGGATATATTATTATCTAACAGTGAAAGTACCATCCCACAATGCATGATTGAAAGTATGTTCAATATTTATACAGTCTGTTCGTATTGTTTTACATATGGGCGCAAGGCTCGTCAGTTCATATGAACATATTACTGTAAATAACTGTGTCTGGCCCGGACAGCTAATAGAAATGTATCTCACCATGACACAGACCCTTTAAACAATGTGGAAATAAATATCAACGATTTAAGGACGGTGCCTACTAATTGCAAACCAATTTGTTTTCTAAAAATCTATATGTATTGTTTGAACCCCCTAAGGAGCTTTTGAAATCAGAAAAAATTTTATGGGGTACCCATACGTTTAAGAGAGATAATTAAGGATGAAAATCGAAAAAAGTGCTGACTCAGCATTTTTCTTTGTCCGAGAAACTATTTTTAATTCGATTAATATTTTGGGTTATCTGGCAAAATATTAGGACAAAAAACGTTAGACATAGCGTTCTTCACAAAGGATGCCAATCAAACTATTTATCTTACAATGATTATCATTTTTTGTACAAATTTTGCTTTGTAAGCCTCATTAGTGACCATGAACACACACATATTTTTTGCCGAAATGGACATCAAGTTTCAATTTTATAAAGACAAAAAATATATGTAAACGTTGTTTAGCTTCTATATTATAGATTACAAAAAGAAAAAATGGGGGTATCCACGCGTTTTAAAAAGTTATGTGGACAGTAAGCCTCTTTGTCGCTAATTTTATTTTCAAAAATTGACATTTTATACCAAGGCCTCCCTAGTAAGTCTGAAAATTGGTTTCTTTTATTGCATTCTGGGAGATTTTCAAGATGGCGGTGGGGAAAAGAGTCAGTCCCGTCTTTCGACTTTCTTCATTGAAAATCAAACCTGTTGCTGCTTCCTTTGTGCTCAAACCCCATATAGTCCTTCCTTCTTCCTTCTTCTTTGGATTTCCAAGAGGTTTACCCGTTTTCACAAAGCTTATTTGACCGTATTAATTTTTTCACACATTGTTTATACTCGGCCGAGTCCATGTTTGGAGAAACTGACGAAACTCGAAAGCATCGACAGGCCTAAAGCACAAGGCGCTGGGCGAAAAGACAGCAGTGATTCATGGCAGTCCAAACAACCTTCATTCAATTGGTCGGGTAAATCTCCTAAATCTACTATTCTTCGACCATCTTCCCACGATAAATCATTGAAATGGTCGGCTGTTTTAATACCATTTCAGCTGAAAATTGTCTTTCGTGGCCGTGTAGTGGAATTTAAAGATTTCCCAAATCGTTCATTTCTCAAGCATATCTTTCGACCGTATTTTAAAATCCTTCATCTTTCTGTCTGTAAAATTACACAATTAACACAGCTTTTTCAAAATAGTTCTGCAAATGGCCTGTCTCGCGGGATGACCCGCGGGACGCAAGATGCGCAGAACGGCGTGCGCGCTGACAATAGTAGGCACCGTCCTTAAACAAAACAAAAAAAATTCATGTGCATAGTTTACAAAGCAAAGTTTTTCCATCGAAATGACGGCTGATGCATTGGAAAGCCATCTAAATAGGTCAAGGTAAAGCGTCTTAAATCAAAAATGCTACAACGTAACAGTATCGGAAGACTGATCAATGTGATGCCGACGGAAGCCCTACGATTTAACGTCCTTATCCGAGAAGCCGTGTAGGTCTAATCCTTTATATTTACACTTCGAGAAGTCAAATGTGGGTTGCACCTTCTACTCGATTATCGTAAGATCCGAAATGTTGGTCCGGTCAGGGTTTTGAACCCTCGACTGTACATCGGACCGGTATTCGACCACTGGGCTAACCAGAAGGCTATATTTCATACAACTGTGCAAGTAAAGTACAACATATCTCAGCGTACTTTAGAACAGATACCAAAATAAACGTTCTTGTCATTATCATTTACCCACCGTGGACCGTTAGCTGAGCTGTGTGGTTTGCAGTCCCAGCCCTGCTTTGTGTAGTACATGTATAGTTTCCTTCGTACGAAGCATTATTCTGGACCTTGTATATGAAGAGATTTGTTCCCTGGATCATGTGTTTTGGAAGGCTACCGCCACTGAAGGACCAAGCTATTTCAGGAGTTGGTACGCCGGATGCATTACAGCTGAAGAGTACATTCTTGTTCACGAGGACGACTTGATTAGATGGCACGGCCTGGAACTCAGGGAGAACTGGACACAAAAATTACATTAAAGAAAATTTCAAAAATAAAAATTCGAAAGTACCATCGGTAACTTGATTCTAAGATTGTTGTTACCAATCAAAATGACTGAAACCGTATGTCATAGAAGTAAGACATGATAATTATTTTTAATCAGTAGAAGCTTAGGCAGAAGAAATACCAAAATCCTGTATGAACAGAGCATTATCAATTCATAATTCATCAAATCAGAAATAGACTTACAGAGCACTTCCACTGTGTTTGTCGCTATATGTGTTTTATTAAACACCACATTGCTGCTCGAACACGTGTAGTTTCCGGCTTCTCGATACGTCAGTCCAGCGACGCGAAGGTACAGACGGCTTGTAACGTTCCCCATTGGTTGAGCGCTATTACTGGAAATTAATTGTACAACTCGATGGGTATCGTTATTGGTCAGAACGTTCACTTTTGGAATTTTGTTGCTACCAACTGTCCACTCCACTGAAGGATTTGGGTTACCGTTTCCATGGCAACTTATGCTGATCTTTTGCTGTTTAACATAAGCACGAGTATATGGGGCCGCCACAGTTACCGTCGCGGGAACTAGAGAACAGAAAGGTAGCATGTTTAGTTTGGTGATGAATGGGCTTTTTGCAATCACGTGGTTGACCTGGATGGCAAACAAATCTGACTTCATTTATTTAAAGGCACATGTACGAGATCGGTAGTGTTATTAGCAAAACCTGTTCGTAAATTAAATGCAATTTTCTACCTCCAGTCGACTGTCGATCTTCCTAAAACAGCGTTCTATTATTTGTTTGTCATCCAGTGAAGGCTTTCCCATGAGATAACGAGAGCAATTAGTTGGTTATTGAAGTGATATATCAGCACGTGACTGTTACCTGCAAAAGGCCTATAGAGCAGTATTACAAAGAGTATCAAACCTAGCCTAGTTCACAACAATAATTACAATAACTTACTGTATATGGGGTACATTACAAAACGGATTTTAACTGCATTTTGACATCCTCGTGAAAATGTTGTAACAGTTTATATACTTCATTTATTATAAAAAAAATCTGTTTTTAATTAATCATTCATTCAATTACAGGACATTTTTTTACGATTTACAATTTCAAATGAGCAAAACATATAATTTATCTTTCAAATATTTATTTTGTAATTAACTGAATTTCTTATTGCATCTATTGCTTATACAATACAGCTATTTCAATTAATGTTGTCTGGGAGAGAGAGAGTAGGAAATTAGGGAATAGGGTATTAAGAAACAGGGCATTGGGGTATTCCCAGATCGAAATGAATTATGGTTATGAGTTATACGACCTGGATGGCTTAGTCTACTTACCTAAAAACGCATTCTAAACTATTTTGTCATTTTCTAAACTATATTTTCTATGCAAAATCTATTAAAAAATGAACTTACTTGAGGGGACTTTCAACTGTTCTGCAATATACATTGTTTTGAGTCCTTAAAAAGATAAAGCAATGCTATACAACGCGAAGGGAAAAATACAACCGTTTAGACCCAACTTGCCTGCTCTGAATTTCAGAGTAGCCAACTTGCCTGCCCTGAAATTCAGAGTACCCAACTTGTCTGCTCTGAAATTCAGAGTAGCCAACTTGCCTGCTCTGAATTTCAGAGTAGCCAACTTGTCTGCTCTGAAATTCAGAGTACCCCAACTTGCCTTCTATGAAATTCAGAGTAGCCAACTTGCCTGCTCTGAAATTCAGAGTACCCAACTTGCCTGCTCTGAAATTCAGAGTATTCAACTTGCCTGCTCTGAAATTCAGAGTACCCAACTTGCCTGCTCTGAAATTCAGAGTACCCAACTTGCCTGCTCTGAAATTCAGAGTAGCCAACTTGTCTGCTCTGAAATTTAGAGTAGCCAACTTGCCTGGTCTGAAATTCAGAGTAGCCAGCTTGCCTGCTCTGAAATTCAGAGTACCCAACTTGTCCAATTCCAACCTATTCCAAATTATTTCCCGGTATTTCCAAAGTAACAATTATCAATATAAACTTTTTTGGCATCTTTTCAGCCGCAATACGAACCAAATGGCTTGTTTTAAAGATACTTGCAACAAGGTTTCATTTGTCTCGCTAGAAAATTGACGTTTAATTGGACTGGTTAATCGTTTTATGTACCTTTGTGCAGTTTCACGAAAACAACACTTTCTTAGATTCGCGAAATTCTACATATACAAATTCAGCTCCTTCTACATTTAAAAATTCCTGTTACCTTATGGTAAGGGAACCAGTGTAACAAAATGATCGTTTCAGCTATGCCGTGAACTTTAAGTCTCAATTGTTTTGGGATTCGGTTGACTCAATCTGTTACAAATTGACATTTCAAGCTATATCTTTGATGTTTGATATTCTCAAGCTGATCGATTAACCTACAAAAATTGACCCTGTTCTGCGTAAGACGGTCATTATTTATATGGACTGACGCTCCAAAACTTTGTATGTACATGTATGTCAGCTTGCTTTTGCATTCTCCTCCTCCTCCTCTGTTTTACAGGAACAGCTCAAGCTTTCTGAAACTGAGAGAATGTTCACTTTTATGCACTTTGTAAATATAAGAGTAAAAAATCAAGTTTCAAGTTAGTTTCACGGTTATGCTTATAATACCATAGGACAAATTAGGAACTTCCTAATTTTATCTTGAACTTTCACGCGTAATTTAATTTCACACTTTAAAATATTTTTTCTGCATCTTAATTTGCCCTCCATCATATTAATGTGTGACTCGTGAAAGTAGGCTAAGGGTGCGTTCGATTGACCGTATTCCGGAATAGGAATAGATAGAATAGTCTCTGGAAATCACTGGTTCGGGCATATTTTACACTACAAAATATTATGGTTGCTGACATATGATATTCAGGATACATTTAGTATTCCAGTGGCTAAAAAATTCCCAGTACAAGCGATTTGTAGTGATCATTCTGTGTATTCTTATTCCGGAATACGGTCAATCGAACGCACCCTTATTATGGATAAATTTCACTTGTGTTTGTCAAAAATCTACGTAATTTCCCTCGCCGAAGCGGCTCAGCTAGGACACGCGTGATTTTTTTCTCTGCTAGCGACCGACCGTGGTGGCAGTTAGTTTCACGGCTTAATTGGAGTATTTGTCGTTTCTCAGATTAAACGAATGCTTTCTTTAACCAATCATTGCGTATTTTTGCAGGAATAAAGTCAGTAAATTGTGGCTTATGAGCGATATCAACATTTTTAACTTCTTCAGTTGATATCGGAGACCAGACGAAACAGTTCTACAGCAACGCCATTTGGAGACTGCTGGGTCCTCGTTCGGAGCCCCTCGTTCATCTCCCGATTGACTGTTATTTTGAAAGCCATAACACAACGTGCGTACTTTTAGAATTGGTGCTTGAAGCATGTCGTGACTCGGTTTGTTTCTCAGATAAAACAGGTCCAGATACGAATAAAAAGCAACTCACAAGCCGCTGTGGAAGTAGTATAATCTTTATCTAAATTATATACGCATTCTTATAATTACAAGTAATCTGACTTATATGTTATGTTTTACACTGCTACGAATACTTACCTCTCGAATGAGCGTGGAATACTGAAGATTCCTACGATGAACAAGGCTTGTGTGGATATCAAGTAAAACTACGAAGCAGTAGGACTCCAAACGACGCCGTTGCAACCGACACTTCTAAAATTATTATTCAGTTTTGCGCCAATATTCAAATTTCGTGCCTTTTAGCTTGTGATTGGTTAAAATTGACACTTCGCGCGTAGTCGGAGATATTACATGTACGTGTTAGGCGACAGAAAGTCTGTTGCCATCAACTCAGGCAAACTTTTAATTCAAATGTTATTCAAGGAGCACTCATGCAATTGAAATCGGATGATAGTTTAATACATGCAAGTCTGGGCGCGACTGATCACATCTAATACGAAATGAAATTCAGAGGTGCGCGCTAATACAAAGTACAATGGCAAATCTGATACCGGTGAAGTGTCAACTTTAATCAATCAGAGCATGTGTTGTTTTAAATTAAAAGGCACGTACAAGCCGAGTAATAATTACTTACTTACTTGCCGTTTCAACACCATTTGCATGTGAAAACATCTTACAATTGGATTGAATATCCCGCTAAGCGCGAAGTGTCAAATTTAACCAATCGGATCACAAACTAGAAGGCACACGAAATTTGACACAAAACTGAATAATAATTTTAGAAGTGTCGTTTGCAACGGCGTCGTTTGGAGTCCTACTGATTTGTTTTAGCGCCCAACCACACAAGCCTTGTTCGTCGTAGGAATATTCAGAATTACATGCTCGTTGAAGGTATGACAGTGATATATACATCATTTGTATATTTCAAATTACTTATAAGAATGTATGTATAATTTAGATCAAGATTACTTCCACTGTACTGTGGTACGTGAGCCATCGTATACACACCGGCCGTTACAGGAGGCTAGCTATAGCTAATCTTCACCGGTTTTATATAGTTATCTAAAAAACTAAACCAAAGCAAAACCTGAAGTCTCGATATATTTCGAGTACCCGATTCTAAGTACGTATAGGTACATGTACGTATCTCTAAATAGCAGTTACTTCAATCGGGATGTGAACATAAGAAATTCAAATGTAATTCTATGACTTTGAGTCTCGTGCAATGTAAAAAATATTACCACGGCTATAGTATAGAATACCCGGCCATGCTAGGTTGTAGAAGACACTGCTACCGCGATCCGCAGTCAGCTATAATAATATAGCATCGAGAGAATTTGTAGAAAACACTGAAATACCTCGCGATTCCAGCTAGGTTGAAGACATTAGACTGCTACCGCAGTCAAGGGCATAGCAAAAAAACATCTGGAATTTTGTCGGCGTTCAAAAATGTTTGAATTTAGAGTGATTCTCAATAGAAATTTTGCCTTAGCTGAATCTGAATTTCAGAGCAGGCAAGTTGGATACTCTGAATTTCAGAGCAGGCAAGTTGGGTACTCTGAATTTCAGAGCAGGCAAGTTGGCTACTCTGAATTTCAGAGCAGGCAAGTTGGCTACTCTGAATTTCAGAGCAGCCAAGTTGGATACTCTGAATTTCAGAGCACGCAAGTTGGATACTCCGCTGAATTTCAGAGCACGCAAGTTGGCTACTCTGAATTTCAGAGCAGCCAAGTTGGATACTCTGAATTTCAGAGCAGGCAAGTTGGGTACTCTGAATTTCAGAGCAGGCAAGTTGGATACTCTGAATTTCAGAGTAGGCAAGTTGGGTACTCTGAATTTCAGAGCAGGCAAGTTGGATACTCTGAATTTCAGAGCAGCAAGTTGGGTACTCTGAATTTCAGAGCACGCAAGTTGGATACTCCGCTGAATTTCAGAGCACGCAAGTTGGCTACTCTGAATTTCAGAGCAGCCAAG